>JADDOH010007764.1:0-102402 GCA_016648135.1 Agrypnia vestita | reverse complement strand
TTTAGTATGGGAGGAACATAAAGCCGATTTTTTTTTATTATAATATATTTATTTAATCAACGTATGTACCATTGCTATCTATGCACTTTTGCCATCTCATAGGTAGTTCATCGATCCCTTTACTAAAAAAACCATTCGGACGGGAATCAATAAAATCTTTGAAGGCGGTTTGGACTGCCCCATCGGAGTGAATTTTTTCCTTTGCAAGAAGTTATCCAAATTTCGAAAAAAATGGTAATCTGTTGGGGCAAGGTCCGGAGAGTACGGTGGATGTCTTAGACATTCCAATTGAAGCTCCTCTAATTTGGTAGCCGTATGTTGTGCAGTGTGTGGTCTAGCGTTATCATGAAGCAGCAGTGGCCTAGAGCGATTAACCAGCCTCAGTTGTTTAGCAGCTAGCTTTTCAATCATGGTTTGCAATTGCTGACAATAGACATCTGCCGTAATCGTCTGGCCAGATTTAAGAAAGCTGTAGTGAACGACACCAGCACTGGTCCACCAAACGCTCACAAGTAACTTTTTTGGAGTCAATTTTCGCTTGGGGCATGGTTTGGCTGGTTCGGCAGGGTTCAGCATTGCGATGAGCGCTTTCGATTATCGTACAGGATCCACTTTTCATCACAGGTAATGATTCGATTTAAAATCCCTTCATTATTGTGCCGGTTGAGTAATGCAACGCAGCAGTCAACGCGCGTTTGTTGATTTGCTTCACTCAATTCGTGAGGTACCCACCTTTCAAGCTTTTTCACCTTACCAATTTGCTTCAAGTGGATTAAAACAGTTTTATCACTAACACCGCAGCCTGCAGCTAACTCGGATGTGGTTTGCGATGGATCCGCTTCCACAATAGCCTTCAATTCTTCATTATCAACTTTGGTCTCCGGCCGTCCACGGGGCTTGTTCTGCAGGTCGAAATTTCCAGAACGAAAACGTTGGAACCAAAAACGCACTGTGTTTTCTTTTGCGGCACCGTCGCCTTACACATCATTAATCCTTCGAGCCGTTTCTGCAGCACTGGTGCCACGGTGGAACTCGTACTCGTAAATAACGCGATATTTCAAGTTTTTCATTTTGTAAACTGAGTGACGCAAAGAAAAAAACAATTGAGGAAAAACAAATGAACTATAATTTTCAAAACACAAATACATGAGTAAATAGCTGTATAAATTTGGATTTGGAATTCCTAACTAAAGAGAAGATATTTGAGATCAAATTTGCCAGTACGGCAAAACGCCAATTTCATATGTAAGGACCTAATATATTGTCATTTAGTGACGTGAAAGTACAAGTTTGAGTATTTTGTGAACATTTGAATATGATAATATATAATACACTTTGTACAGTTTTTACGGTTAACTAATAATTAATAACGAAAAATAATAAATGATAAAATAAATAAATATAAAAATATCGCAGATCAATAAGTAGTTCAATAAAAAAAATTTACATACAATTGTTTTACATAAATAGATGCACATCGCATAATGTAACAGGTTTACGGCGAGTGCACGGGTTCCAAGGTCAACATCACGTGTCTATGACGAAGCATGTATTACACGCTTGTTTATCAATATTTCGCTTTTGAACCGAGCCTGATAAATAATTTTATCAAGTTTGCAGTCTCTGGACGATATCTCGTTAGATTGGTTGATCATTCTAGGTAGAGGAGAGAAATAGCCTAGATTGGTGTTGTAAAATTTAGTGTGTAAGTGGCTTAAAGACCTCATTGATCGCACAGGGAGGTTAATGTATATTTGTGATAGTATTGAGGGGGTGTCTAGTTTGTTATTGACTATTTTGTAGGGATTGTAGATTTTCATATTTAACTCACTTTAATAGTTGGTTGCGTAAATTTATGAAAATGTCTAACCTCATGGCCAACCATTGGTCTTATTCTGAATAATAATAATAGATAAGCACGGATTTAGTATTATGGTTTGCAATCTCGCTCAGCCACTTTTGAAGCTTAGCCAGGCACTTTCTATCGGCGTGGCGCGCGACTGTCGCATGCCGGCCCAAATGTACCGATGAGTTCAACGGAATATCTAAAATATATATTTTTTTTATGGTTGTTTTGTTATGATAGTGACTCTATCGTAAATAATGTTTTGTAATTGTAATTTTTCAATTCAATTTGTAATGTAATTTTTTTTTAATTGGGAAATTTTATATTAGATGAATTGTGGGATATAAAAAGCAAAGGCAGCAATATCCAAAAAATTAAAAAACTGTTTTGAATGCTGTCATCGAGGATTACTAATTAAAAATATAATTAATTGTAGATTTTATATATCTATCCCTTCCAAAATCATGTGTCCCATAAATTTAAAAGCTATGTTTCCAATAAAAGCTCGACTTCAGTAGGTACATTATAAATTAGTAATCCTCCAAAATTTTTTTGGACATTGCTGCCTTTGCTTTTACACCCCACAATTAATATATCGTACGAGATGCTAGAAATAACAGGAACTGCACATAATCAAGGGTTCCCCAAAACTCAGGAGGATTGGGACTATCCCTCCTGTAAAAAGAACCTTTAGTCTTGAAACATGTTGAGTTTTTAAAATAAATTAGTGGTTTATACAAAGTTAATCGTATTTATATCAATCATATAAAATGATGCCACAAAGTGATTTTACGTGTATTGAAGATAATATATTTTTCTTTATTTTCATGTAAACTGTAGAGTGTCGAATTATTTAAATATATTATTTTGTATAACTATACTTAATGTCTCCAATTATATGTGAATAGTTGTATTTAGTTAGGCTTAAATTAAACAAATTACTTAGTTTGAGAAGATTGTCATTCAGATTCGTATTGTTTCGGATTATGTAAGCGCTTAGATTATAGGTCGACTGCACTTACACTGAAATGTTCCGATGGATAATCTTTTGGGGTTAAGCGATATCCCGAAAACTTAGAATGTTTGTGTTGCCAGTGACAGTCAGTGCTGGCCACTAGTTACAGATGAGACTAAAACTTTAATTATTTAAGGATTCATTAAACAGTAAGAAATTAATTTTTAAATGGACAAAGTCATTAACACAGATTAAACTTAACGCAATTCTTCAAATCACACTATCGTAAGCTATCCCTCGTCTATGAACACTGAAATATCGCTGGGAGCACTTTATTTAACAATTGCTAGAACATTATATCAAAGTCTTGCTTGTAATAACCGCATTTACGTAAGAACTTGCTCGATTATTTCGCTCGATATTCGTCGCTCCGAATTTCTACGACTGGACACCCCGGCCGTTATACCGTTAGTACTTTGCACTCATCGAAATGTTAAAATAAAACATCTCGTTGCGCGACTGCTACTTCTTTATATACACAATACACTATAAACGAACTCCTTAGAATTTTTTTCCTTTCAAATGTTTAAGAGAAGGTTCCCGTCGCTTCTAGGCTGTTTGTTCCAGGCATCTCCTGAAGGTTGTAAATATTTGTAGACTGTTCTAGAGCCTCCCATGGTGTTCTTCCAAAGTAACACGTTACTAAGGATTCCGACCGTGCGTAAATTTCTCCGAATTCTTTCATCACGTTACAATATTATATAATTTTATAAAAAAATTCGAAATATAAAATAAAAATAAAAACAATTCGAGTTTACTAAACCATAATAAAATATATTAATGTAGTAAATATTTGCTTATTTTGAATAGAAGATTTTTTTAACAGGTTAAAGAGATCCATCTCTAAAAAATTAACATTACATGAAATCATAAAACTGACTGTATTGAAAGCTTTTCAATATAAAAACGGAACAATTTTTTTTTTTTTTTTTGTATTAGAAAAATAGGTTGAATCTGAAATATTATGTTAAAAAGCGTTTGCGATATCCGAAAACCTTGTTTTTTTCGGACTTTGTGAATCAATTGGTAAAAAATTATCATAATTTTTATAAAAAATGGGACTAATCTATACCTATAAAACTCAATGTCTGTCTGTCTGTCTATCTGTTCTCTATACAAATCCACACCGTTTGTCCGATTCGATCCAAATTTTGCGTACTTATGCTTTGGATCCCGGCTGGTAATATAGGCAATATTTCCCTCCTATTCTCATACCACTTCCCCTCCCCTGACATATTTTCAATGCAAATCTATACCGTTTGACCGATTGAACTGAAAATTTGGAAACTTATTCTTTAAAACTCAGCGGGTAACATCAATGATATTTCCCTCCTATTCTCATACTTCTTTCCCTCCTCCTGACATATTTTCGATGCAAATCTGTACCGTTTGACCGATCGGACTCAAAATTTGGAAACTTAGTCTTTAAAACTCAGAATAGGGAGGAAATATCGACGATATTTCCTCCCTATTCTTATACCCCTTCCCCTCCCCTGACATATTTTCGATGCAAATCTGTACCGTTTGATCGATCGGACTCAAAATTTGGAAACTTATTCTTTAGGGCTCGGCATTTTGCTATATTTCTTCCTTCCCCTTTTACCTTTTCTCCTCCCCCTGATATATTTTCGATGCAAATCTACACCGTTCGAATCAAAGCTTTTTTCCTCCACAAATTTATTTTCAACTTTATCCTTAACCCGTGCAACGCCGGGTACAAACAGCTATGTTTTATAATATGTACCTAATATTGTTATCTTTAAATCGTATAATTTGGAGTTAGAAATAATTAAAGCATATAAATGCAACCAGAATGTCAAAAATAACCAACTTAATTTAACCATCGGCGTCAGTCCTATTTTAAAAATATTTCCAATAATTTGCGAATATTATAATAATTTCTCCATACCTACCGTCATACTTATTTTTTTAAATTTATACAGCAGGATACTAGGATTGACATTTGTGGGATCCCGACTCACGTCGCCGTCGGGGTCACCAATGTGGGAGCTTGTCTCTCGTTGTAGATTATCAATGTGGGTGTTGATGAGGATGAAGTCGTGGTGTTTAAACAAATTCGAATATAAGCAGTGATAAAAGTAACAAGTAGAGTATATAAAAGTTACACAGTAATAAACAGTTAAAGGGCGAGAGCTTTCGCTGTATCAGAAAGCCACGAAGAAGTGAGATAACCGCTGTTCCTTGCTCGGCTTCTTATAAACGTTTCGAATAAAGAAACAAAATTGTTTTGACTTCGGCAGCTCGTGGATGTTTTGGCTACATCAGCTAGAGGTGAGGCCATGCCGCGTCTTGTGTCCTCTATCGCATTTTCCTTTATTCGCGGTCGCTGCCTCTGTTACATTGTCGCGCTACCGCGAGTGTCATACAATGTAAGCTTTCTTTCCGCGACCGCTGCACCGAGGTGGTGACGGCCTCTGGTACTTAGCGTCAGCATATTACGGTACGTAGCCGCTCGTGTGTATGTATGTCATCACATCACCACACATTTAACATTGTTAAAGAGTTAAAATTATTATTACGGTCGTTAGACATATTTAACTGTAAATGGTTACGGCTATTTTATAGGAATCGTAAATTTTTCCGAGAAACGATTCTCGATGTTTTGTTAAAGTCGTATTCAACGTCATCGGGAGAACAACCTGTACCCGCGGAGTCCGCCATATACCTCCGCGGTGTTTAATGTGTTTGTGGTGCCGTGGTAATTCTTAAAATTTGTATTTTTACTCCCTTTTTTTTAACTCGTAGCGTCTGCTTTCTAGTCTGACGAAAAAACTTTGGATCGATTTTTAACCCTTTTTTCGTGATTCAATCGAACTGAAACTTTGCAAGCAGACTCGTGATAAAGATAAAAATGATAAATATAATTATAGTACAATTTTGGATTTTTAGACATTTGAATGGTTTTTTCAAATTGGAATCATTTCAGAAAAGTTTGATTACTATCAACGGCGGCCTGATGACGTCACGGAATATTTAAAAATTGAATTATTCCTTCGGTATAATAGGTACTTTACTACGAATTTCAAAAATTCATGGCAATTGGTTCACAGATGACAGCAGACTTCGGTTTTTTGGGAAGAAATTAAATAATAATTTATTTCTTTTAGATTTATGCTTAGTTTTGAATTATTCTACATTACTCAAATCTGATTTTGACTATTTTAAATCATTTGACGTTGGAAATTCATAAGGTACAATATTGCTGATAATTGAATCTATTAATATCTTGATTAAACTGACTGACAAATGTTTTTAGAATTTAATCTTCAAAGCATGTAGTGTCTTATCAAAGCTCAAAACATCTTACATTTTAGAAATGTATTAAATTCCTGTAAGTTTAGTGTTATGTTATATGTTTTAATTCGTCTTTAATTGTTAGGATTTTCAAAGAAAATCCAAAGGAGGTAAAGAGATATTTTTAGAGATTTTTGACATAGATATTTTTATCGACATGTTTCATTTTCAGTCAATCAATTATTTAATTACATAATGATTAACTTAATTTATAAAACAAGGGAGTAAAATATAAACTTGGTTTTTATGGGTTAGTATTTTATCTGCCCATTTGTTTAAAATCAAACTTCAACAAATCAGTCTTCGGGGTGAATGTTATTTATGCAATAGTCATTTATGTATATATTTGCATTAAATATTTAAAAAATATATTAATTGTTCAATCCCAGCTCCCTAGTACTTTAACAGTCACTACGAGGGCCAAGCTAACCCGGTAGCCATCAGTTCCTATAAAGTAGTGGCGCTGGACCACGCCAGTTTTGTTCGAGCCAATTAGATCACCACCACCCGGAAACTAATACCGCTTAATGCTTTTTGTGGTGGTTTCCTCGCCAGACCAGAGGCTTTGGCAAACATCTAAAATATAACCCGATTACAAAATTAAATAACAAAGTTTGCTAAAAGCACCGGTGCACCGTTCAATTTGTAACTGTTTACACACAAACCAGGATAATTCGTTTAGTGTTTGCGTCAAAGCACACTGGAAAATAAAAGATTTTATGATAAATCAATTATCATTTCCCTCACCGATAAAAATAAAGTGGTAGCTTTGGATGACAAATTAAAACACTGAAAATTAATTTAAATTACCACCTACTATTATTATATAGTATTATTATTTAATTTATTACCAAAAAGTCCCTGGACACGAGTTATATTGCAGTGCCGTTCTTAATTTTTAGTCACTGAATGTCGGCAGAATATTTCACACACTTATAATTGCACTGTTCCTTAATTTGCAATAATTGACGCTTTTTCTACTACTTTGATCACGTCCTAGTAAACTCAGTTCAATGGTTGTTCACAGAAAGACTTCTCGCACCGGTATTCCATTATTTATTCACTGTCGCTGTAATACACGCGGGCGTGGACACAATGCTCGCTCTGTTACTAGCACCGTATGTTATAATATCACCGTCACGAATCACTGATCGCACTGAAATGTCGCATGAATTAATCACCCCGCGTTGTTGTCGCCTTTTATAGATAAATTCTTTGAGGAAGTTTGTTCTTGAGATTATGATAGTTTTGTAGAGCGTTCTAGACGATTCCAAAGTAGTGTTTCAATACGTAACGGAATGTTTTGGAATCTTCGAGAGAATGCGGTCACGAATGATTGATTCCGCACTGCGTGCGTAATATTCCAGAGTTTGCGATGACAGATGACTGACCTTGCGTTACGTGTCGCCGTTGTATTGTTGTCAGTGTTCAGTAGGTTCACCATTTCGTTACAAAATATTTATACAGTAGAAAACATTTTATTAACATATCGATAAAGAAAGTTTGTATCATTTTATGAATAAAATTATGGTTTACGAATATAGTTTTTTTAAGTAAATAAAATTATATGACAAACTATATTTATTAAAAAATAAAGTGGTTATAAACAATTTTCATTACAAGATTTGATTTAAAAAACACAATATTTTTGATTAAATGTTAAAAATATATAAGTTTTTGGTAATATGAAAAATTATAAAAATTTCATAATTTTATTTTATTTATTTATTTATTTAAGTAATAATATATATATTATGTTATACAAAGATACCTTGAAAATATTTACAATTCATTTTTTGTATGTATATACCTCACCAAAAAGAATTACGATTCTTGTGTGTGGAGAGGGATAATCACATACAATCATATAGGTAGGTAATCTAATTTATTAGACAATGAGAAAGGTAATATATTATTTATCTAATATATCAAAAATCTTAATTAATAATCCAATATATAGAATATGCAGTCAAGTAAATAATAATATAGAATATGTAGTCAAAAGAGACTAAACTCAATCACAAAAGACAATTCTACAATAAATGAGAACACATTCGGCTTAACTGCACACAAGCCGCAACCGCAAAACATTCACCACTTTGCAAAATAAATTGAACAAATCAAGCAATTGTACAGGTATCTTCATCGATTTGAGGGAAGTACTCGACAGTATCTCCCAAGAAAAAACTCGTATCAGAACCAAAAGAGAACGGGATCGACCAAACGGCCCCAAACGGGTAAAAAGCCACTCACCGAACATACCCCAGATAGTCAGATCAAACGAATCTCGAAACGAAAAAAACGAAAGTAATCCACCAATAGGTGAATTTGGATTCTCCGAAGGTACGGTCCCAATCGTACGGCTCAATCCGCTGAACAAGGTAATTTATACATATTTTTGAAAAAATAAATATAAAATATAAATATGGATATGTTTATATTTTTTTTCATAAAAAAATTACTCACAACCTTTTCAATTTGAACCTCAATTTTTCAACTCCACTGGAAACGATGGTGGAAACAAAGAAGCTGTATGGACGTTATCTAAGCACTCGTAGTAATCTCGAGGAGTTAATAGGCACGTACAGGTGTCACTGAGGGAGGCTTCTCGGGAAGGGGGTGCGGGGGAGCTTGGGGAGGGCTGCTCTAATCTGCTATCCCCGAGGCGTACGTGGATCGGAAACACTTAGCGTTTTCTCCAAAATTACAAAATCACCTCATTGCGTAACATCTTCTTAGGCGTCTTGTTTTTGGATTAATTACAGCCCGAGTAATCCGGTTGCTAACAATAAGTTGGTAATATTTTAAATTTGTTTTGTAAATTCTAACAAAACCTACATATTTATATAATACTAGCTGTTCATATCCGGCGTTACACGGGTTGAGGATTAAGTTGAAAATAAATATGTGGGGAGAAACAAAGTCTCCATTGTTTTACAAAGCCTCTAATTAAAACAATGTCTACATTTAATCTAGGCTGAGATGGATAGAATGTCTAGGGAAGAAATGTGGCCTATTTTTTTCGTCGGAAATATATATGCAAAATTCGGGTCCAAGCGGTGAGGCGGTGTAGATTTGTACATAAATTAAACCTGTGGGAGGTAATGGTAAGTGGGGGAAATGGAAATGTCGCCTATACCACCCGACGAGTCCCTAAGAATAAGTTTGCAAATTTTGAGTCCGATCGGTCAAACGGTACAGATTTGCATTCAAAATATATCAGAGGGATGGGAGGGGCAGAAGGATATGGGAAAGTGTCACCTATATAACTGTCGCCTATGTTATCCGCCGGGTCCTAAGCGTAAGTATTCAAAATTTGAGTCGAATCGGACAAACGGTGTAGATTTGTATAGAGAACAGACAGACAGACAGACATTGAGTTTTATAGGTAAAGACTAGCTGTTCGTACCCGACGTTGCACGGATTAAGAATTAAGTTGAAAATAAATTTGTGGGGGGAAAAAATGTTTTGATTCGAATGGTATATATAGATTTGCATCGAAAATATATCAGGGGGAAGAGAAAAGTTAAAGGGGAGGGAGGAAATGTCACTTTTGTTACTCGCCGGGTCCTAAAGAATAAGTTTACAAATTTTTAGTCCAATCGGTCGAACGGTATAGATTTACATCGAAAATATATCAGCGGAGGGGAAGGGTTAAAAGAATAGAGGAGAAATGTCGCCCTATCTTGCCCGCCGAGTCCTAAATATTAAGTTTAAATTAAATGTTGAGTCCGATCGGTCAAACGATACAAATTTGCATCGCAAATATATCATTGGAGGGGAAGATTTAAAATAATAGGAGGGAAATGACGCATATATTACTCGCCGGGTCCCAAAGCATAAGTATGCAAAATTCGAATCGAATCGGACAAACGGTGTGGATTTGTATAGAGAACAGACAGAGAGACATTGAGTTTTATAGGTATAGATTTTGCTTTTTGCGCTTCGGACTACTTTCCGAATTAGAGAATGTAATCAAAAAATTTGAATTCGGAAAATTTTATATCTTAATATTCATCAATATTGAAAGGGTAAGTACCGGCGCCTTTTTTCAAATAATTTGTGCAAATTCGAATGCAATGCTGTGTCAAAATTTCAAAGTTGAAGAACTTAAGGAGATTTAAGATTTTGGACAATCGAACATATATATTTTTATTTATATAAATAGATAGTAGGTATATAAAATCAAATTAGATATAAAAAAACAAAATTTGAAAGTAATCGGTGAAGAAATTTCAGAGATTAGCGATTTTGTACAAAAAAATATTAACATTTTTATTTATATAGATTAACATAATTTATTAAGAAATTTTAAAAATTAAAACAGATTAACGATTGATTGAAATGTTTTTTGTTTTTATTTTTTACTGAAAATAAATTATATTGCAGAGTTGCGATTTTAAAATTATCATGTAAGATATACAGTATTGGTGCAAAAATTGTACCGCTGGCGCTATTTCACGGTAAGATAAAATTTTGGGATCTTAAGAGGAAACATATTTTTTTTGAGAGATACCTTTATTCTGTATATCTTTGAAGTGAGTAATCAAAAAAGCGTTTTATAATTTAAATTCATTTGGCAGAATATTTATAAATAATAAAGACAAAAGGGAAGCCCTATATAATTCTGGAGTTAACTAAGTTAATTGTGCAAATTGCCCACCGTATTATATGGGACAAAGGGAAGGGCAGTGAAAACCATAATAAAAGAATACTTTACTAACTGGGTAAATGACAAAGGGAAATTATTGAATGTTGCTTTGCACCAACTAGATGACCAACACTCTTTCAATAAAGATTGAAAAATTAAACAGATTAGAGGCATTAGAAATAATACGCATAATTAATAAAATACATCCAATGCTCAGTTCTCGTTAGTATATCCATTATAATATAATAATAATTTAACTTATTTGTGTAAATATATAAGACAGAGATTATTTTAAATATCTTAATTCCAGCAATTATGTAAATACCTTTTAAATTCTATGAAAATAATAAGATCCAGATATTACGAGAAATACAATACTGTTATACTTGTTATTTCTAAAATTATTTACATTCATTGGGTAAAAGAAGCACTAAATCAATGAATATGAATTCAACCTAATGTATCAATAAGAATCAATAATAGGTAAAAAAAATGTAAAAATAACTTAAATAATGTATATCTAGAAATAAGGGGAGGAATATCCCAAAATTAAAATCAAATTATCACAATCATTTTGAAATAATATGGAATCATATAAACTCAATGATAAACACCCTTGTACTTAAATTGTATAAATTCCCTAGCTTAAAAGAATAATGTACCAGTCTTAAGATGAACAGATAGGCTAAAACCAGTACGGTCAAATATCAATAAATAGTGGAAGAAACTTCAAAGCTGTTTTAATTTAGATATTAATATGGAATTTCACCAGCAACTACCTACATACTTGTACTTCAAAATTTGAGATTTTGATTAATCTAGGTATTTTGTTTTTTTTTTCGTAGTAAAGAATAATATATATTAAAGTTGTAAGGTAGTTTCCGCGATATATGTTTGTCACATCGAATTATTGACATTTGCCGTTTTTTTGTGTTTTTTGACTTTTTTTTCGCACATATTTACCGTTTTCTCCGCGAGTTTACGCGATATTCACAATTTTTTTTAAAAATACAAAGGAAAACTCTTTGATACGTGAGATTTTATAAAAAAAAAATTCTTCTTCTTCTAATGTCGTTTCTATGCCCGTTAGAGTGAAAAGTCGTTTTTGCCTCATAACTTTGCGAGTTTTTCGAAATTTTGGAATTTGAAACTTGATTATGATGGACACGCCGATAACGCGTTATTTCTAATTCATCATTTTTTCCTTCTTATCCTTATACACTTTTTTATACACTTTTACACTTTTTCGGCCTTTTTTGACAAAGCCGTTTTTTGGGTTTTTTTCGGCTTTTTTTTCGCACGTTTTTACCGTTTTCTTCGCGAGTATACACGATAATCACAATTTTTAAAAAGAATTCAAAGGCCAAATTTTTACCACGTGTTGTTTTTTAAAAATTTATTTTCTTCTTTTTCTTTTTTAGTTTCTATGCTCGATGGCGTGAAATTTTGTTTTTACTGCACATCTCGGTGTCTTGTGATCGGATTAAAAAAAAAAGTATTACGTTTTGTGCCGAATCCGGTCATCTTTTTTTCATTCATACATCAATTTTGCGTAGCTTTCTTTCTCGCCGAAATACAAAAATAAACCCCCGTTTTCAGTCCGTTTTCGCGAGGGCGCCGTTTCTGCGACTGTAGGCGTAGTTTTAACGAAATTAAAAAATCGAGTAACAGGTTCAAACAACAGTTAAAGGTGCCATCTTTTGCGCATATTTTTAAATTTTTTCACCCCCTCCACTTTTCTCGGTACGCAACCAAAGTCGAAATTTCCGTTTCTTTAATAACTCGGTCAAAAAAAACCGCACAGACACGCAAGTGGCATCACCGCGTGGCGCTTGATAGTGCGCATCTTTTCTATTGAAAATAATTACTTCCAAACGCGTGTCCAAGCAGCTGCAATCTTTTTAGTGCCTTTTTTTGGCGTTTTTTTTATTTTTGTATGCTGCTCCGCGTCGGGGAGGCCTACATTCACCCGCGATATCTCAATCGATAGAAGAAGAGTGCAGCTAACGAGTCTAGTAAAAAATATTGTCCCAAAATGAAACGTTTTTGCGTGACGGAAGCTTACATCCGGATTTTACCATTTCAGCCGTAGCTTCGCAGCAGTAAGGCCAATTTCAAATCTAAAAAATACGTTTTGTAGGGCCCAGCTTTTCACAGATGACCCTATTTTTAGATTTTATTTATCTTTATTTTTAGAAAAGTTATAAGCTAAACTAGACGATAAATTTGATAAATATATTCTAGCTTTTCTTTTGTTTTCCCGAAACGCATCGTTTCCCACTGGAATGTATTTATTAATACGATTTATTTAATTTTCTTCAGTACTGGGAGACCTCCCATCCTGCGCGGACGCCGCGCTAAATTTTTTAATATTTTTACGTAAATTTAATTGAATTTTTTTCGAATTACGATTATACTTTTTCAAAAAATAATTGTACATAGATTTTTAGTTTCCTGTTATTCCCTACGAATAATATTTTTAAAGATTGAAAACTTAACTAATGTTTTTTAATATATCATTTTTAAAAATAATATTTTTCAGTACATAAACAATTTTTGCTAAATTTTTCAATTCTCAAAAGCTATAAGAATGCGATTTATGGATTTTTGTTGGAAACATCTTAATTGTCAAAATCTAATCTTTTAATTTGTTTGGAGACTTATCCTTTTATGGTTATTTATTAAATTATAACTTGGGTCTTTTTAATTTTGAAATATTGTTAACTTCTTTATAGTATTTATATTTATATTTCTTTTATATTTACTTTTCTTTATATATCGGAATATCTTTTCATTTAAATCATTTTGAAAAGTTTTTTGTTATTTTTTTAAAGGCCTCAATTGGGTATATTTTATTTTATATTATTTAGAATTTTAACAGCTTATTCGTTAAAATAAATATAACATATGTGGGGTATAAAAGCGAAGGCAGCAATATCGAAAAAAAATTAAATGTAATCATCGAGGATTATTAATTTATTCTTTTTTATTAATTATTATTAATAATACTGAATTCGATATTTTATATGAAATAAATTTACAGAAAACATGATTTTGGAAGGGACAGATACATAAAATCTAAAATATAGTACATTTTAAATGAGTCGATATCGGTGAATGCTTTCAAAACAATTTTTTAAATTTTTTGGACGCTGCTACCTTTGCTTTTATATATGAGACGCCACATATGTGATAAATAAAAATATCAAGGGCCTGTTGTTTGATCAGAAGTAAGAGTAATAGTTAAGAAAAAAGCATAGTTTTTGCATTCTCTTCCAATCAAAATACCCGTTTTCGTAAAAATCTATGCTTTTTTCATAACTATTACTTCTGATCAAACAACAGGCCCTAAGCCAATTAAAATAATTCGCTTGATGAATTTAGAATTCATTGTAATAAAAGATAGAGAAAACATAATATATGTAGCAGGAGTAATGAAAAGATTGAAGAAAGAAATTGTTTGAATAAATGAGATATAGGAGTACATTAATGCATAAAGGAAGTATGTAAATTTATTTCCAGAGGGAAAGGAAGGTAGGCGGAAATGGATTTCTAGGGTTTCCACATGTAGTTTTTTTTTTTACAAAGCCCTATTTGGCGGTTTTTTTTTTACTTTTTTCGGACATATTTCCGATTTTCTCTGCAAATATGAAAGATAATGACAATTTAAAAAAATACGAAAGATAAGTCGTTGCCGCGTGACATTATTGTAAAATTTATTTTATTCTTATTCTTATTTTGTTGCTTGGTTCATTTCGTTTTTACCTCATATTATTTATTGTATTGTGATCGGATTCAAAATTGAAGTATGACGTTTTGTGCCGAGTCTGGCCATCTTTATTTTTTTGTATGCAATGATTGCTATATTTTTAAATTTTTTCTATCTTTATATATAAAAAAATTATAATCAAAATTTTTTTTTCGATACGTGTGTTTGAAAGTTTTTTAATGAGATTTTATTTTTATTTTGTCGTAAGCCGGATTTCGACAATTTAAAAAATGCATATTTTTCAGCTATTTTCTTCTCAGGGATCTCTCTTTTATAGTATTAAATTAATTTTTTTCTCTCTTCGTTATTTTCTGACAGATTTGAATTTTGAAAACTGTTTTTTTATTTTGTTTAATGTAGTGTTTTTTTAAATTTATTTCTTACTTTTTTGGATAAGCCATTGTTTAAAAATAAACTAAAATATTTTTTTATAAAAAGTCGAAAAAGATTTTATTGATATGTTAATTTTACATTTAATTTTAAAAAATCATTTATTTTTATTTCTACTTTGGATACATAATCTTTTACATATTCATTCATATTTTTCCATTTACGACCTAACCTAACCTGACCTATAATAAATAATTTTCTTTTACGCACACAATGATTTTAAAACTGACAAATCTATGAAAACATTCCAAGCTTCGGAGGCACGTTTTGACCGTATAGCGGTCGTCACGGCCGCGCATCTATCGCCTCGGCAGCGCAGCGGTCGCTGCGGCTGCGCAGCGGTCGCATGGGCCGCGCAGCGGTCGTCATGGCCGCGCAGTGGCACTCACGCAAAAAACCAAAATCAAAAAATAAAATAAAATTCAACAAAACACAAATAAAATTAAAAACTTTTTTTTTTCAAGATTTTGTAAGATCGGCCATCCTTATATTATTTTTTTTTTGATAATTCAATTATCATAAAAGTATAATATATAAGAAAATATTTTCTTTCACCCGAGTTTCACGGTTTCGACCGTAGTTTCGCGGCGAGACTTTAATTTTTTCTGACATTCACGATCTGTAGAATTTAAAATTACCTACCTTTCTACATTTTTGTTTTTTTTCTAACTTTATTTTTAGAAAAGTTAGAAACGATTTCAATTTTTATAGATCAACTTAGACATCTGTTGAGTTTTTTTAAAAGCTCGAGTTTTCGATACATTTTTGGTGTTTAGTTTTTTGGCTGTAACTCCGAAACGCCATTTTATTCGGTAATATGGCATGGTATTTTTAACATGGCAGGCTTCAAAATTATGTTCCCAGTTTTGCGATTTTAGCCGTGGCTTTGCAATAAGGATGTTACAAAAATTTTTATTAAATAAAATCTGTACAAGTTAACGTGATATATATTTCTGCATTTTTAGTTTTTTCTTATCTATTTTTTTTAGAAAAGTTATTAAAGAAATAATTATTTCCATTTTTTCTGGGGCCAGGTAGACATCTATTGAAAATTTTTTGAAGCTCGAGATATCGGTAAATTTTTGATGTTTACTTTATTGGCTGTAACTTCTAAACGCGTCATCCTATTTTAGTCATCGATATCTCGATCGATAGGAAAATAGTGTCTCTATCGATCATATTGAAAATAATTTTGGTACAATTACAGACCTCAGTATTACGTCCGCTTTCATCCGAGTTTTGTGGTTTTGACTGTGGCTTCGCGGGAAAATTTTTAATTCTTATTCTTAAAACCACAATCTGTAGAATTTAACGTTATCTATCTTTTGGCATTTTTATTTATTTTTTATCACTATTTTGAGAAAAGTTATAAAATAAAATATTTAAAAAAATCGCTCAAAATTTCGCGGTTTTGGGCGTGGCTTCGCAATGAGGATGTAAAAAAAAATTATATTTAATAAAATCTTTACAAGTTAACGTGATGTATCTTTCTGCGTTTTTAGTTTTTTTCTATCTATTTTTTTAGAAAAGTTATTAAAGAAAATATTTATTTCCATTTTCCGGGGCCAGGTAGACATCTATTGACAATTTTTTGAACCTCGAGATATCGGTAAATTTTTGATGTTTAGTTTATTGGCTGTAACTTCTAAACGCGTCATCCGATTTTAGTCACCGATATCTCGATCGATAGGAAAATAGTGTCTCTATCGATCATATTGAAAATAATTTTGGTACAATTACAATCTCCAGTATTACGTTCGCTTTCATCCGAGTTTTGTGGTTTTAACTGTGGCTTCGCGGGAAAAATTTTAATTCTTATTATTAAAACCACATTCTGTAGAATTTAACGTAAACTATCCTTAGGCATTTTTATTTATTTTTTATCACCATTTTGAGAAAAGTTATAAAATAAAATAAAATAAAATTCCATCTTCATAAGTATTTTAAAACTTTCCTTGAAATAATGATAAAAAATAAATAAAAATGCAGAAATATAGAAAACGTTAAATTATACAGACTGTATTTTTTGGAAATGTAATTTAAATATTCCCCGCGAAGCCACAGACAAAACAGCAAAACGCGGATGAAAGCGGACGTAATTCTAAAGTCTGCCATTGTAAAAAAAATATTTTTGATAAGTTCGATAGAAGCACTATTTCCTTATCGATTGAGATATCGACGACTAAAATTGGATTATGCGTTTAGAAGTTATGTTTAAAAAACATAAGGACAAAAATTTACACAAGACGATAACTTTTTAAAAAAATCAACAATGTCTAATATAGGCCAGGTTCAAATTGGATAAATATTTCATTCGTTTACAACTTTTCTAAAAATAAAGATACAAATAAAATAAAAATGCAGAAATGTAGATGATGTAAAATTCCATCGATTGTATTTTTTAAAATAAAGGTTATAAAAAAATTTAATAGATGTCTCATTAGTACCGCAAAATTGGAAAAAAATATTTTATTAAGTTAAATTGCTACTACATTCTTAGGTAAGGTTACCTTCTTCTTTGGGCACACAATGATTTAAAAACTGACAAATCAGTGAAAATACTCTTCGGCGACACAGTGGACGCTTAGTTTTGACCGCGCGAATTTTTTCGGCCTTTACACCCGAACGCGCAGTCCGATCTTCGCGATCGGGGCGTCACCGGAAAGGGGAGCTCAGCGCGCAGTGTTTACCGTCAACCTTCTTCTTCGTTACTCAACGAACAGTGAGTCCGTCTTCTTCTTCTTCTTTACTTAATTATCAATGAGTCTGCCGCCAGGCTAAATTGCACGCGTAGTCGTGCAACGGGCACCTAGTCATATATATTAAAAAAATAGTGCACATTCCGCGATATATGTTTGATTGTTTGTAACCAAAAGTTACATTTCGATTTTTTTCGGTTTTTTTCTCCGTTTTCGCGCGCTTTTTTGAGGTTTTCTCTGCGAGTATACACGATAAAAATATTTTGTAAAAATAATATGAAAGGCAATTAATTTCCGCATCCAAATTTTGAGCATTTATTTTTCTTCTTCTTCTTCTTTTTTTTCTACGCCAGTTTGGGCGAAAATGGGTTTTTCTTGCATATTTTCGTCAGTTTTCAAAATTTCAAAATTCGAATCGGTGAAAAGATAGATAATTACGTGACGCGTATGATCTAATTATTAATTTATTTTTTTTTAATTTATTTCGTTTTTACGTACTTTTTGCAAACTTTGCGTTTCCTTTCATCACGTTTTTTTCTAAAAGTACAGGGAATATTTTGATTCTAAAAACAGATTATGAAAGATCCCCACGCTGGCGTGAAACTAAAATTAGAACCATATTTTAGTACTTCTTCTTCTTCTTTTTTAGGAACTTTGAAATTTTAAAAATATTATGACAAATATCTCGGTAAGCGTTTGAGATACTTGGTTGGAAATGATACTGATGATACATATTAGTATGCTGTAAACGATAAAATAATAAAATTTAACTTTTTTTAATTTTTGAATTTTTTACGAATTTTTTAGTGATTTCTTTGTTTAGCGCATAACTCAATGAATTTTGTATGAAATTAGGATATTTTGAATTCTAATGATGAGTACAACTATATTGTACCTGTACTCAAAAAATCATAATGATCTGCGTCGTATTACTTAGTTTTTTTTGATATTATCCTCCGCAAAAAATATAATTTTAAAAAAAATGTCGAAACAATATACCCCGATGTGAGGTTTCAATACATTCGTGTGAAAAAATGTTCTTATTTCAAATTAAATTAAAACGTCGGCGGAATAGCTTTGACATTTGCTTCACAACAAAATGTGACATTTCAAAAAAAATACGTGTTTTTGATTTTCAAAATGTATTATACGGTCATTTCTCCCGTTTGGAAAGATATAAATATTAGAATATGAATGCTATATATGTTTTTCATAGTTTTTAAGAGAAATTTAAAACGTTGTAGAAAAAATTAACGGCCAGTAAAGCTATTTAAAAAATGCTATTTTTTGTTAGAATTTGCTAAATTGACATTAGTTTTTCACCGAATACTTATTAATGTAAGGGTATTAAATGCAAAATATATTCAGCCTTAAAATATAAGTGGGTTAAATGTAATATATTCACATATAGATAAAATGTTTTTCGATAGCTTTTTCGATAGATTTTTGTTTTTTATTGGTTTAGGTACTGCACAAGGAGATATAAAGATAAGATTAGTTGGAAATAATCCACAGCGGTTTTCATTGAAAAATATGGTATATTATATTTTTAAACCTATTTTCTGGCGATGTTGTTGATTTCGCAATAAAACCAATCTACAGAACGCACATGCAACATGTTAATTATTGATTTTTATAAAAATTTACTTCGCTTCAAAGGAATTTCAACGCTTTGCATTTATAATCTCACATGTACAGGGGTACAATTTGTGACGTTTTACGAAATTTTTTAGTTTTAAAATCAGCTGTTTTGTCATCTGACAGGTCGACTTCAAATTTCGCACATAAATTATCGACATTGACATTTGACAGCGATTACCTGAAATGGCGGCAAAATATTTGTGAGATCTTAATATTTAAAAATAATAAAGAGTATTGTGCTTTACATGTATTTTATATGAATAGTACGTGATTTGTACCCCTTTTAAAGTATATCTCAGTGAGTTTTTCGAATAGTAAAGATATTAAAAATGATAGTAGTAGGTAGGTAATAAACCATTCTACACATTATTGAAAACATCTTTTCGAAATCAATTCTTCTTCTTTTTCTTTGTAAGGTTTTATGAACTTTTGTATGAAATTCTGCATTACTTTCGGTTTATATTTTTGGAATTTATTTTTTTTAGTTATTTTTTATTTATTTATATATTTCTATTGTTATTTATTTTCTGTTCCATTGTTGCACCTCTTTTACAGTATACCTCAATGAGTTTTACGAATATTAAAGATATTTAAAATGATGATAGTAGATAATTAACTATTCTACACATTTTTGAAAACATATTTTCGAAATCAATTCTTCTTCTTTTTCTTCGTAAGGTTTTATGAACTTTTGTTTAAAATTTTTTCATTTTTCGGGTTTTTATTTTTTGAATTTATTTTTTTAGTTATTTATTTAGATTTTTTTGTTTAATTATATATAAAATTGTTATTATTGTATTCATTTATATATTAATTTATTTGTTTATTTATGTATGACTTTTGTAATTTATTTATTAAAGAGGTTCGGTTAAGAAAACTTTATAAGCTGTTTTCGATTAAATTATTTTTATATACGTAAGGCATAATGGTGCGATATAATAAATTCGTGTGGACGTTTCAGAGAACCTAACTAGGTTTTAAATATATTAAATATAAAAATAAATACATTTGTGTGTTTTCTAGCGGATATTTATGCAAAAAAAAATATTTAAAAATTCAATTTTTAATTTTTAAATATTTTTTTAATTTTCATTATTGAATATACAGCATAATATTATAGAGGGTGTTTTATTTGATGATAATATTTTTAGAAAAGGGAATTTTATTCAATATTATTTTTACATAGATGTGACGTCACGATTTCGATCGAGTGGGAATTATTATGCAGGGTGTTTTTTATGCAAGAATGTTTATTTGTGATCACTCGAATTTTTTTTTTTGGATTTTAGATTTTCAAAATTGATGACTGACGATGGAAAAGGTTTTTTATACAGGGTGTTTTTATGATGGTTATAATGTAAAATTGGGAAAATGCGCGTTTTTTCAAAATGAGCTTTTGCATAGATGTGACGTAACGATTTTGAAAATGCGCTTGGATGGGTAATATTATACAGGCTGTTTTTTATGCAAGGATGTTTATCTGTGATCACTCTATATTTTTTTTTTGTTTTAGATTTTCAACATTGATGACGTATTTTTTTTGGGAATTTTTTTTTGTACTTTGCTTTGCAGGGGGGATTATATTTTATGATTATTTAAGAAATATTCTACAGAGGGTTTTTTAGTTTTTGACGTCACATTTTGGGGATTTTGAATCATTTAAGCGTGACGTTACGTTTTAGCCGTTTTGAAAATTATATACAGAGTTGACATTTTGAAAATTTGTCAAAGTTTTTTGTCCCTAATTTTTTTTTCAAAACCAAAAACCAAAAAATTTTTTTTTTTACCAAAACCCAATTTTTTTTCCAAATACAAATAAACAAAATCGAAAAATCAAAATCAAAAAACCAAAATACAAAATTTTTTTTTGTCTCATTAGTACTCTAAAATGGAAATATATAATTTCTTAGGTTAATTTGCTTCCAGATTCTTAGGTAAGTTTAGGTTAGGTTGGGAAAGGTTAGGTTAGGTTGGGTTTGGTTGGGTTAGGTTAGGTTAGGTTAGGTTAGGTTTAGTATGGTTGGGTTAGGTTAGGTTAGGTTAGGTTGGGTTAGGTTAGGTTAGGTTAGGTTAAGTTAGGTTTTGGTTTTTGGGTTTTTCATGGATATCTCCGTGAAGCGATGCCCGATTTCGAAAATTTAAAAAGTCCTAGACGGGCGCAGCCCGTCCGCGCTCTCCCACGACAGACGCCGAGCGGCGAAGCCGCGCGGCGACTGTCGTCATCCGTCGCCCGCGCAGCGGGCGTCTGCGACTGCAAAGCGGGAGCTGTCTCACTTACCTTTAGGCGCGCAGCGGCTTCTTCTTACAACCTTCGGTTTTTTAAATTCGAAGTTCCCACCCCCACACAAGATCTTTCACAACTCGGTCATTTATCATCCGATTTCAATTTTAAAAAATACCACAGATAGCCCTAATCTGGCACAGTCTGCCGCCAGGCTAAATTGCACGCGTAGTCGTGCAACGGGCACCTAGTAATATATATTAAAGTTGTAAGGTAGTTTCCGCGAAATTTATATGAAGCCTTTTATTCATTTCGATTTTTTTGCGTTTTTTTCGACTTTTTCGCGCACTTTTTTGCGGTTTTCTCCGCAACCATAGGTAATAAAAATATTTTGTAAAAAAAATACAAAAGATAGATAATTACCGCGTGAGAATTTAGTACACTCGATTTTTTCCTTCTTCTCACCTCCGTTCTACGCTCATTTGAATAAAATTTGATTTTTCTTCAATAACTCGGCCGCCAGACAAAATTCAGAAATTCTAATCGACAAAAAGGTAGATAATCACGGTGCGCATACGATATAATTTATAAATATTTTTTTTCTAATTTATTTCAAAAATACGTATTTTTTACAAAGTTTACATTTTCTTTTCACCTTTTTCAATCGAATTTATTTCTTAAACTGCGAGGAATATTTTAATTTCAATAAAAAACCATGAAAGACCAAAGACTCTGGCGTGAAGAACTTTTTATTTTAATTTTTTTGGACGTCTCCTTCTTATATTTTTATGATATTTAATGTTGACAAATGATTTTCAGTCAAAAAGGCTTCATTTCAGGAGACAAGGGAAAACGGGACAAAGATAGAATGCCGTCTCGCCGAAGTTTATCGAAATTTGAAAGATGACAGCGGAGTTGTCAATATGAAAAAATTCCACAGAAAATCTCAATGTCCATTTTTGATTACATTTATCTGACCAATACTTCAATTTTACACAAAAAACTAAAGATAAAAATTATTCTTAATATGTTTATTGTTGTTTAATATAAAAAATTTCTTTGTTTTCTAAGAAATTTCTTACGAGCGAATCAATTAAACCTATCCCTCTTTGCGAAAATCCTCAGCTGTTTTGAAAATTCGTATGATTTTACTTTAAATATGTTTTTTAAGACAAATATCTGAATTAATACAACGTTAAATCATTAAAAAATTACATATAATTAAAGGTTCACATGTTGGTTTGTGTTTTTTATAAAAACACTCAATCCATTAGATGAATTTTATAAAAAGCGAACCAAATTAACATCTTCTGTCACGAAAAATTGACGAAAATCCTATCGAAATTTACATTAATCGACAATTAAATGATGGAATGTCAGATTCATACAAAAAATGCATGTTGTTGAAATTAAAAATGTAATGTCTCGGTATATTTTTGATGAATAATACATCTGTTGTAAGAAATATAAAGTTTAAAATATGATTTATCGATTTTGACAAGAAGAAAATATATTTTAATTCAGTATAGTTGTAAAAGATTAAATCTAAGAAACATAGTTTTCGAAAATATTTATTTCAATCAGCTGTTTTCGATTAAAATATTTTTAAACATGTTAGGCGTAATGGTTGAATACATTTTCGTGTGTGCATATTAAATTAGGTACCTACATATGTTTTAAATAAAAATATATTGAAATCATTTAAGTGAGGTTTCTCAGCGGGTTTTAACGCCATCATTTTAAAAAAAAATTACAAAAGACAAGTCTTTGCCGCGTGATTTTTTGTAAACATTTATTTTATTCTTCTTCTTCTTTCGTTTCCATGCTAGATCTCGTGAAATTTCATTTTTATTCATATCTCGGTGTTGTGCAATCGGATTCAAAATTAAAGTATGACGTTTTGTGACGAATTCGGCCATCTTTTTTTTTACGTACAAAGTTTTTGCATAGCTTTCTTTCTAGCGAAAATGCAAAAATAAAACACCGTTATAGGCGTACTTTTAAAAATTAGAGACGCCGTCTTTTGCACATTTTTATGAAACTTTTTCACCCCCTCCACTTTCCTAGGTACCTAACCAAGGTCGAACTATATAATGATGCAATATAGTATATAGTTTTTTAGGACTACAACCTACAAGTTACAGAATCATGTATCAATAACATGCACCACCGAGAATAATTTCAGAAGAAAAATGTTGGGTTAGGTTATGTTAGTTTAGATAAGGTTTAGTGCGTTCCTCAAAAAATAAGATAAAAATATTTATTTTAAAACATTTCTTCTGAATGTAACTATTTTTTTTGAGGGTATTATTTGTAAATGTATTTTGCGATTAGATTAAAGTGTAGCTCTTTCTTCTTATTAATATAATTCTTCACTTATTCCATTTTTCTTTCACTGTTTTCAATTTTTTTTAAATAATATGTTTCAGTACATTTACAATTTTTGTTACAATACAAGTTATAAGCAAAAAAAGATTATTTCAAGTTAGGTTAGGTTATGTTAGGTTATGTTGTGGATTTTGGGTTTTTCTCGGTGCCCGATTTCAAAAATGTAAAATGTTCCAGACGAGCCCAGCCCGTCCGCGTCTTTTCACGACAGACGCTGCGCGGCAAAGCCGTGCGGCGATTGTCGACACCCGTCGCCCGCATAGCGGGCGTCTGCGACCGCAAAGCGGGAGCCGTTTGACTCACTCACCTTTGCGCGGCCTTTGCGCGGCTTCCTCTTACATCCTTCGGTTTTTACAAGTTGAAGTTCTCTCTCTTACCACTCGATCTTTCACAACTCTGTCATTTATCATCCGATTTCAATTTGAAAAAATACCACAGATAGCTCTCTTCCTCTTCTATCGAATCTTATAGTACAATCTCCCGAATGCGCAGTCCGATTTTTGCAATCTGGGCATTACCGGAAAGTGTTTACCGTCAATCTTTTTCTTCTTTACTCAACCAACAGTGAGTCCGTCTTCTTCTTCTTCGTTACTTAATCATCAGTGAATCTGCCGCCAGGCTAAATTGCACGCGTAGCCGTGCAACGGGCACCTAGTATTGTATTGTATTTTCATACGAAAAGTAACAAAAAACATATTTAAATAATAATGGAAACTTTTTAGGTACTGCGGTCAATTTATTTGTTTTTTATGGTTTGTGTAAAAATATGTATGAGTTGTATAAACCTTTCTCTTATAATTCTGAATACTAACTAACCTTGCAATGATTAAATTCATCTGCAACAGCTACTTGTGGATAAAGTGCACGGCACAGAATCAACTTCAGTGTAGACATATCTCTATGGCTGGTTGCACTGCTGCCTGATATTAAGTTCTGAAAAATGTTGTGTTTCGATGTGAGAAATAGATTAAGAAAATAAAATATTACTATTACTCAAAAATAGATTTAGATAATTAAATAAATAAATTATTTACTCAGGTAATAAATGTTTTTTTATGAAGAGAGCCAGGTGAGATAGTAGTGAAGAGAGAAGAAGACAACAGGCCAAAAAGGTGACTAAGTAGAAAAAGAAGCAAAATGTGGGCAGGCCGAAGGCCTGCTGGACTGATGATGTATGGGCAGTGGATTTGCATTATAGCGAGAGAGAAATTTCGAAAAAGTTCGGGGAGGCATATGTCAATTGATGATGAAAAGTTAATGTGACAATATTTTTCCGACACGATTTTCCACTTAACTTCTTTCTATAAGTAGAAACTTATAGAAAGAAAAATTTAAAAGGAAAATTTTGAGGCGTATCTTCAGACCGGTTTTAGAAAATGGACTTTGGCGCAGACGTTACAACAATGAGCTCTATACTCTATTTAAGGAGCCAAACGTCACAAAATTTATAAAACTGGGAAGACTTCGGTGGCTGGGTCATGTGGAGAGAATGTCCGAGCATCAAGCACTAAAGTCCCTGCTGAACTCAAGGCCAATAGGGCGAAGGAGCTTAGGAAGGCCAAAATTAAGATGGAGTGACAACGTCCTCAAAGAAATATCTGCCTTAGAGCTTCGAAACTGAAGAGAGCTGGCACTAGACCGAGATGAGTGGAGGAAAATTATCGAGGAGGCCAAGACCCACCAAGGGTTGTAGTGCCAAGAATGATGATGATAAGTAGAAACCTCTCCATAGATAATTTAGCAATTGTTAAGCATATTACATACCTACATAAAATACATACCTGAACTTTTTTCATGTCATTAGCCATCTGAAATTCTACATCTTTGATGTCTATCGTTTTGCTATCGGCTGGCACACCTTCAACTCCTTCTCCTTCTAATTCCCACATCTCCATCTTAAGTTTTTTCCGCTTTCTGCTCTCATCAGCTGCTTGGCTTTTATGCTGTCTATAATATTAATAAAATTATGATAATTACGATAATCCTTTTTTTCTACATTGTTACCATTTACTTGGTAGGAATATGTTAAACCAATTATAAATACAATTTTTTAAGACTAACTTCCGCATATCCTTCAATTGTTTGAGTTGGCCGTGTCTTAAAGCCCGTTCAGAAGATGACATACTCTGAGGCTCTATAGCATCCAGTAGTCCGCAATCCTAAGAAGGGAATAAACAAATAAAATTAATTATTATTTACAGATTTTTAATTATTTTTACTTACAATATGTCAATATAATTTAACCTGCAATAAGTCCTTGAATTGGCTTCTTAATTTGGTGATTTCATAGAACCTCTGTTCCTCCAAGCCACGCTTCTTGCACCAGTGCTTTGAGTTAGTTGTTCTGTCGCTGTCTTGATCGCGCCTTGAGTGTCGGCTGTAGGAAAACTCCTGTTTCACTTGCAACCATCCTGCGTACGTGTTCAAAAGAGTCAAGGGATCACCATGATCTGATTCCAAGGGTTTTCTTGCTGTCTGGAATAACAAAAAATAATATTCGTTCAGTATTTAATAAAATCATATGAATGCTGAGAAATACGGAAAAGAATGTTCTATACATATACATTTTAGAAAAAAAAAGAATTATAAAGCTAAATTATATTGGAGCATATAAAAAAATTATTGTTGATGAACTTGTGTAAGTATTTGGCAGGCGCGTGCAGTGAGACCATTGAAGCATGACTTTTATGTAAACATATATATGGGAAAAAATTTGAAATTAAATATTTTTTATCTGACAGAATATTACGAAATATTAAAACCTGAATATGTATGTCTAGTATGATAATTATTGTAATTACGAGATATATTTTTTATTTCTATTTTTTTCAAAATATACGCTTAGGAAAAAGTCATGCTTCAATGTTCCCACTGCACGTCTCCGGTATTTGGTTACATAAAACAAACTGGAAAGATATAAAGAACAAATCTGACTTGAATCCAGAATTTTTAAAGCCGATAGAATGCTTTTCCGATTAAACTATGGCAACTTATGTAGAACTAATCAAATTTGATCATTTCAGTTTACTTTGAGAAACTTTTCAATTTAAAAGATTGTCGTTTCCAATGGAAAAAACATATGTCTCACTAAAAAGTAAAAATATCAAATTTTAAAAACGAATGATAAAATATTTGATAAAAAACTTAACAGCACAAGGAAACCTGTTATCCTCATAGAATCTTAAATAAATTAAAAAGGAGTACATCATACCATACAAGAAAGAAATATAAAAAAACTAACTTCGCAATCAATATCCCGATGTGCCCGATTGGTGTAAGGAGACTGGACAGAGAGTGCAGCAGCCAATGACATCACAGCTTCAGATTGTAATAGAACTGAACCAAGGATCAGCATCTTTCCAAGAACTATTTCAACAGGTAGACGGGATAACGCCTTGCCCAGAGGAGTCAGACGCTCATTTGATGTAAGCGCATACTAAAATTTTAACATTTTTTTAATGTTGTATAATTCACATTATTAGAAAACTAATAAAGTCCTCAAATCTAAACTGGCGACCAGAATTACAAAATAATTACTTTTTGGGAAAATAAAAATCACAATTGATAATATAGTGGTACCTCAGTATATGTCTTTAATCCGTTCCGGATCCACGGACTTATATCAAACATGCACACCAAACTAATTTTTCACATAAGAAATAAAGAAAAATGATAATCCGTTCCCATGATTTTTTTATAATTTTTTAAATAATTTAAACACTGCTTAAGTACATAAATACAAAAGCAAGAAGATGAAATAAATGAAAATTTTACAAACTTCAATTTTCTCTTTTCTATCTCTTTTCTCTACTTGGACCTAGTTGAGAATCGCCAGATTTGATGTTTTTTTAAAAATCTGCCTTCTCAGGATGTTTTGGAAATTCTGCTTTATTCTCTTTATAACAACATTGTTATATTGGTAAGAATAAAATAGAAAGGGTGTCTGCGTAAGTTTTTCTGCAAAATGTCAAGACATCTGTAGAATGTTAATATAATAGGGTAAAGACATGATGCAATTATGGCCAATAAGAATCTGTCAAAAGAAGCAAGACTAGCGGTACATAATGGCGTTCTAGTGCCAACCCTTATGTATGGAAGTGAAGCCTGGAATTGGCAAAAGAGGAATGAAAGTAGACTGAATGCGGTTGAAATGCGGTCACTAAGACGCTTGTGTGGAAAATCTTTGGTCGATAGAGTGAGGAATGAACAAATTAGAAGTGAATGCAATGCTGGCTGTAGTGTGGTAGAATAGAATAAAGAAAGGAGATGCTGAGATGGTTTGGTCATGTGGATACGTATGAACGAGGAAAGGAAGTGTTAAAAAATATTATGCGAATATGTGAAGGCAACAGAATTAGAGGGCGTCCCGAAAGACCTGGCACGATCAGGTACTACAAGTATTTGAGGATGGCCCTGTTAAAAGCCGCAACAATCGTAGAACGTGTATGAGAAGATGTATGAATGTGGCCGAAGCAAAAGTGGTGTGCCAGGATAGAAGAGTGTGGCGTTCAATCCTCTCTACCTACCCCTGCAGGGAAACGGCGTGATGGTTAGTTAGTTAGTTAGTTAGTTAAGACATGATTGTTTGCTTTATTGCTATTCTGGGAACCGGGGCGATCATCTGGTCATCACACGAGTCATATTTCAAAAAAAGGGCTTATATCAAACAAAATTTTTCTTATCCAAAGAGGATGTATATCAAATTGGACTTATTCCAAAGTGGATGTATACCGAGGTACCGCTGTATCTATTTTTTTGATGACAATAATGTCAACACTTTTTACAAGATAGTTAAAAATCATATTCTTTTCCACATACATGCTGTTTCAATTCGAGGAGGGCATTCTCCACACTTTCTTCCTGTGGAGCGTCGAGGAATGGGAACTTGCGAACATCGTTCAGACCGAGAGATACCATCAGAAGCAAAAGACTATCTAATGGGACTCTCAGGAGTTCAGGGGTGCTGAAAGCTTCGAGAGCTGCATATTCCTTTTCAGAGTACACTCGATAGCAAACCCCTGGACCTAAAAAGATAAACCTTTGTGCATTCCTATCTATTGCCAAAAAAGATATCAAAATAAGATCTATGTAGTTACAATAATTACAAATAACTTTTTTACAACCTATATCTGCTTGATTATTATCCTGTAAATTGCTTAGTGAATTACAAATGATAAACATTTTGGAGTTCTCCTCTAAAATGGGCCATTGCTGCCATGCTTTGATTGTAATTGGATTTATGGAAATAATGGCAAATTGTACTTCCATAACGAATAATAATGACTATTTATCATCACTAAATACATAATGAATAAAGTATCTAATAAGCAAATGAAAAATAGTATGATATTGTAATAACTGTTCAATTTATTATTTGTCTCAGTTACTTCAACATACATTGTTTAATACATACTTGAATAGTATTGTAGATAAGCAGTAGACAGTAAAAAAATCTCTAGCAGTCCCCGGGTCAAATATAATTAATTTCATTTACCCGTTCTTCCGGCACGACCTTTTCTTTGCTCTGCACTTGATTTTGATATCCAAAATTCTTTTAATTTCTGCATCTTGCATGACGGATCATAACTCATTTCTTTGACCTAAAATAAATCACAAACATCATTGATTGATTTCTTAAAATATGCTTAGATATTTATTTTGATACAATTTGAATGTGTGAAATTTTTTCAACCAAACAAACAGGAGCATATATGAATTTTTTAATAATCAGGAATAATTTAATTGATAGGTGATTAACTTATTTAACTTTCATATTCTGATGAGTATAATTAACTAAGAAGCAATTCTACCTTTCCAGAATCAACAACAAATCTTATACCGTCTATTGTCACAGAAGTCTCGGCAATATTAGTTGAAACAATACATTTACGAACACCGTCGGGAGGGTAATCAAATACCTGAAATATTAAAGATACATATTGATTTAAGTACTTTTATACATAAAATTAATAATCAAATGAATCTTATGGAAAAATAAGTCTTACAATTAAATTATATTTAAGTATGTAATAAATTTATTAATGAAGACAAACATAGGCAATCCATGATTGTGATTTGAAATTAGTAGAGGCTTATATGTACTCAATATTTTCATTTCAGCAAGATTGGGTATAATACAGAAAAAATATCTTTTCCGTCATCAATATATTACCTTGTCCTGATCAGCAATGGACATGCTGCTGTGCAAGGGAAGAATAATCCAACTGCGGGATTTCTCAGCATACTGTTTGACTGCGTCCACAACTGATGTGATCTCCTGCATGCCAGACAGAAATATCAGAAGGTCTCCTTTTTCATCCTCTAAAAATAGATAATGGTTTGTTTTATGGTGAGTATGCAGTTAACAATGCTACCAACTTTATTTTTGGCTTCTTTAATAACCAACAGTAAAACGTTCTACATAGATGTAAAATGACATAATTGCATATAAGGTATTATTAAAAAAAAATGCTAATAATAACGAATATAATTGCGTGTTAATTAATAAAATGCTAAAATCAAAGTTCGATAAAAAACTTACGGAAACTTTTTTATGCTCTGGACGTAAATAAACTCCACTGAAAATAATTATTTGCGAAAAATACCATACACAGGCCCAATTTTTCTTAAAATTATCAACAACGTTACAATATTCTAATCAACTTAAAGACGAAAATTAACAACATATTAGAAAAAATAAGGTATCTAAAATAATTTGTGGAGACTGCGACAGAAAATATATTGGCCAAAATGCAAGAAATATAAACACTACAATTAAAGAACATCGCTTTCTCGGAATTTTCTAATCACCAAATCACTCTTTTGACAGTTATAACCTAAAATTTCTCGACTCGATGCCTAATAATAATTTTAAAAATCCATCAAAATTGACGAAGAGTATAATGATATATAATAGCAGTAAAACATGATGGTTTTGCTCTATTGCTATCCTGGGAAAAGGGGAGAAGGTTAGGAGAAAACTTACTGGGATATTTGGTGTCAATTAGCTGCATAACTTGGAGGTAAGGCTGAGGATCGAGACGTTCTGATTTTGTTTGGCGCCCTTCCACAAATATCGGGCGATAGATTAACTGAATGGGGTATAGTCTTCCCGGGACCTTAAAAATCAATATACATATGTCTAAGTAAAAATATAAATACTGTAAAACCACGTTAATTCGAACCCCAATAGTTCGAAAGTTACCATAATTCGAAATTTTTAATAAATAATGTCCCAAAATGTTAATTTCACAATAGATTAACCCCTTTTTCATAGTAGATTAACCCCATATTTCGAAAAACCCGGTAATTCACAATTTGCACAAATTTTAGCCCTTTGCGTTCACACAATTTGAATTTTTTTGAAATTGAAAAAAATATTTCAATTTTTTTCGCAAATAAATACATCAATATTGAGTATCAAAATGTAGCGATCTTTATTTAAGCATAATAAAATATCGTGTTTTTGAAATGATTTCTTAAAACACAGACATTTTTTACAAAATTAATGGCTTTTTTCATGAGTTTTACGATTTCTGGTGAATTTCGCAATCGCTTCGCGATTTTTTTTGTACCACGAATTTAGAATTTCTGTATACTTCAAAATGATTTTTTTGGGTCCCTTGAATTTCGAATTAACGAGGTTCTATCGTAACACAATACACACATAATAATTTGAAAGTGTAAATGAGTTGACTCAAGATAATTATCAATACCTTGTACAAACCTCAATGACAACAGCATGTTCATCTGCAAAATAATTAGAAAAAAGTTCGATGTTGATTGTTGCAGACATGAGCACGAGTTTCAAATCCTTTCTTGATTGTATGAGACACTTCAGGATACCCAACAGGAAGTCTCCGTGCAAATGTCGCTCATGAATTTCATCCAAGATTATTACATCATAATTAGAAAGTGAGGATTCCGATGCAACCTAAAATTATAAAAAACAGGTTGAATAATTTATTTAAATCACATTGTTTCATTTTTAAACACAGTGTAAATGATAACTTTGATTAATTGATTTCTTATGTCCAGTATAGTACTCAAACATGTAAAGAATTTTGAAACAACAATAAGGGAGACCAGAATGTAGATCAAGATGAATCTTTACTGGTTATGTATCTTTTTACAGAAAATGACTGGATAATTGTATAAATAGATTATAAATGAAAATGAACTCAAATAACAAACCTGTCTGAGGAGAAGTCCTTCTGTAATAAAGCATATTTTAGTTCCTTGGTTTCGATTTCGTTCAAATCTTATTTGGTAACCCACTTCAGTTCCTGATTGCGTTAAAGTCTCGTATGCTACCCTTTTAGCAAGAGAGATGCAAGCTATTCTTCTTGGTTGAGTACAAGCTGGAATATATGAGAAATTATATTTAATTTCTAACGATTTTGTAAAAGTAAGTAAGCATATTCCAATTAGTGAAGAGATAAACTGCTACCCTTAACTTACTGTGGTCTGAGTGTGATTGGTATTGGACATAAGGGAGTAAAAACTGTCACATTATTGATTGTTATGGCAGTTATTATGTGTCCATTACAAATTTCAATTTAGTGTAAATAAAATAATTTCACGGTCACAAAACTATTATTTATTTTATGTGTTTTTACAAAAGCTTCATCAGGCCAAGAGACCTAATTACTGAAGTCGTTATATCACGAAAACAAAATAATCTAGCTTGAGTAAATCACATACATTAATTGTGACCTAACCGGGAATCGAACCCGAAACCCTCGGTGTTCGAAACCAATGTCATGCCCACTGAGCTACAAGGGCCGTGTATTCGATCACTTTATCAATTTACTTACAACTAGTAAGTTTAGGCTTACATCTAGTCGTACTAATGACAATTTTTAATGATTTTTGTAATGTTGATTGTTGGATTAGCCGACACATATGTTTAGTTTTACATGTTGGATTAGCCAATACACACATTACTTTATTTAAAGAAAACAAATAAAAAAATAAGTTTTACAAATACATACATAAATGGAATGATACCGAAAGCTCAAATAAACATAATCTCAGTAACACAATAAAACACTGACTTACTATTGACCGAATTAGGTTTTATCAAATCATTTAGCTTTTTGATTGTTTATTTGTTTTAATAATTTTAATGAAACTAATATATAGTCCTAGTAGAGATATAAAAGTACAATGTGAAAACAGAATAGAACTATGTGTTATGAAAACATCTAAAAACTTTATAGGGGTGTATATAAAGTAGTGTATATATATATACCTATACTGACGAATCCGGCACCACTTAAGTACTGCGGAACTTGGGTAGATTTACCGCATCCCGTGTCGCCAGCTATGATCACAACTTGTTCATTCTTTACAGCTTCTACAATTTGATTCCTGAAAACAAAATTTCCTTATCGATGAATTCTTACAATAGAAGATATAGGGAATTAACAAAAATGGTTTTGATCCGGTGAAAGAAATTTTTTAATAAGTTTTACTAACTAAATTTACTAACTGACCATCATGCCGTTTCCACAAAGGGGTAGGCAGAGACGATAGAATGACATATCCTTTATCTTGGCACACCACTTTTGCTTTGGCTACATTCCATCTTCTCATGCAAGCTCTACGGTCGTTGAGGCTTTTAACAGGGTCATTCTTCAATATTTGTAGTATTTGATCATGCCAGGTCTTTCGCGGACGCCCTCTATTCCTGTTGCCTTCAACACTCGCTCCATATATTTTCTTAACCATCCTCTCCTCACTCATACATTCTACACGACCAAACCATCTCAGAAGTCCTTTCGTTATTCTGTCTACCACACTACAGCCAGCATTACATTTACTTCTAATTTGTTCATTCCTCAATCTATCAACCAAAGATATTCACACAAGCGCTTTAGTGACCGCATTGTCTACTTTCATTCCTTTTTTGCCATACATCAGGGTTGGTACTAACGCCATTATGTACCGCTAGTCTTGCTTCTTTTGACAGGTTCTTATTGGCCATAATGGCATTCAGAGCACCATTTACTTTCTTTATAATTAAAAACGTTATAATTTTAATTATATATCAATTTCGCATTATTATCATTTTTATTGTGCATTTGAATTAAACATTTACTTTGTTTCGACATCTGAAATGAATTACCTGTACTCTGCTACTGGCAGATCTGATTGAAATTTTCTGAGATTTTTTAGTTTTTGAAACTTCTCTTTATTTTTAAAATCCAAATACAACATTACCACATCAACAAATTGTTGGACCATGGTTTTAGTGAGTATTTTTTTTCTTCGATCATGTTCCCTGTCGTACGGAGATATCCTCGAGTATAATTCTTCTATACCAATTCTCAGCTTGAAGTTTATACAGTGAGATTTACTATAATTTAATGGCATTCCAAATTCGTTACATTTTGAATTATCAGTATTGGAGTCAGTCAAAACCGGTTTATCATTTTTTTTTAGGATACCTTCATATTTAATGACAAATTTCCAGAAATCTTCTAAATCTTGAACTAATCGATCTTTACCACTTCCAGAAAATAATAATCTATTTAAATCAGTTTTGTAGTCTACGTAGCTAAAATCCGAGTAGTGAATACTCTTGGTTCTTTCACTGAAGTCACTTTCATTATGCTTTGTTGAGGAGTGTGCTTCGGAATGTTTAAAAACTTCCGTACTTAAATCTTTGTTGCTTTTATATATTTCTTTTTCACGACTTCGTCTTTTATCTTTGTGATACCGATTTTTTGATTTGTGGCGAGATCGACTACGACTTTTGTGCTTACGAGACTCTCTATCACCACTACTAGAACGTCTACGCTTTCTGCTTTCACGTCTTATTTTTGAAAATGCCTCCATTAGGAAAAATTCAGATAACCTCACTAATTTCGTCTACACAAAAATTTCTCAAACATATTTTTAAGTTTGATCGTAGTAATTCAGTTTATATTTAGTAACCATAAATAACTTCCATTTGATTTATTAATAAATATTGTGAAAATATTAACACAAACTTGTAAACAACAAATTGACTTTGACATTTCTTTGGTGTCGATAAAAACAGAATCTACATTACCGCAACTCAACATTTTACAGAGCGGATTAGTTCATTGTGCGACATCTGTTATTTTATGAATATATCTTTACATGCATTCTTCAATAAATATTCCTAATAAACAGCGAAAATTCATTAAAATCACACAAAGTAATAGATATCGCTAAGTGTACCGTTTTGAAGGGTTTGAAATAAGAGGATTTGATGAACTGCGGATTAACTGATATTTTGTAATTATCTCGATCAATCTTGCATTTCGTTAATTCGTCAATAATGCTGCTAAAATCCGAATAAATGATATATATTTTTCTGTACGTTATTTTATTGATAACATAGAGGTAAGTAATTTATTTTATAGCATTTTAGTTCAAAATTATTTATATTAAGGTAGACGTTATTTATATTATCGTCGTAATTTTCATAAAGTAAAAAAAACTCATGCTTGTTTTCTATAGAACATTTATCTTTGATTTTATCTATGGTACCTACTTTCCTTACCGTATTATCAATCTATGGTTATCAATTCCAAAGACACCCGACATGGCCGCGTAGGTAGGGGAAGGTGGTCTGAGACGGCATAGCGGCTGAGTAGTGATTAAGGTTATTACGGAATGATTCTATAATTTTAGATATTTCTCAATTCTGAAGGATGGACGACCAGTGCTCTGAAGTGGAAACATTGGGAGGATAAAAGAGGTGTTGGAAGACCTTAAAGAGATTGGCCGACGATATAGCCGCTGTGGGGGAAAGAAATGGCTATAAAATGCAAACAACAAGGAAGGGTGGGTAGGTATGTAAAAGGCCTATATCCAGCAGTGGAAAGATGAAGCCTGAAGAAGAAGAAAGAAGACTGAAAGATGTACAATTAATTGCGTAAAAAGAGTTCGATCTTCGAAATTGATCAGTAGCGTAATTTTGGCGCTTGTAGCAAATTTTGTTATTGTGCGATGTTCTTATCCGATGTGTGGTGCTGAAAATTTTTGCTACAAGATAAAATAAATCAAAGATAATTCAAACGTAAACGCATTAATGACATCGTAGAGACATTATCTTTCCAATAAAGCCAATACCACGCCCAAAACCACGATTTATGTGTTTTATTTCATTTTAAAGTAGGTACCCATAAAAATAATAATTTAAAGTACCTATATTTACTTACCTCTAAAATACAGCCTATATAAACTGACTCAATGCTCGACGCATTTTAATATGGGAATCATTTACCTATCACATTGGAAATATAAGTGCTGTTTGCAAATAAATGTTTCAAATGCATCAACAATGGCGAAATAATGTGTTGGTGAAATAGAGTTTCTTTGGGAGAAATCTACGGTTTCTACAGTAGTTACGCCCCTGAATTTGATCAGTTGCGGATTTAGCAGGTTGTCTGTGGATAAAGATCTTTTTTTAATGTAAAGATAAGAAGATCTAAAGAAGATACCTATAGAAACACCACGTTGTCATATTCTAACTCAGTAAGGAAATTTGATAATTTTTGTCATTAAATAAAATAACTTTTTGTTTAACACCACTTTATTGAGTTTTAACCAACTAGTTTCAACTCACAGCTGAGCCTTTATCAGGCTTCAGTATTAAATAAACAAAAACAGAATCACAAACAATCAAGAAAGCATTAAACTTAAGCATTAAGCATAAACTTAGGTGCAATAATTGCCCAGAATTTTTTATAGAAAAAACAGAAACACAGCTAGAAATATAAATATACGAGTCATTGAATACAAAAGATGTTTATACAGTGTAGGCTATTCAGAATTCGCAATTCATTTAATAGAAAAAAAAACACACATTTGTTCAATCTTCGGATGTAGATGTACTTAATAGAAATGACATAGGTATATATTCAATACTTTAGAAGCGTTAGAATTAAAAAAAACACTAGAAATAAATGTAAACTATTTACTTAATAAACTTTGTTAAAACTTAATAAACTGGTGTTTATTAACCAAAAAATTTCCTTACTGAGTTAGAATAATATGACAACCTGGTTTTTCTATAGGTATTTTCTTAAGGTCTTCTTTGTGTGTAAGTCTTGTGTGAAAATTTGATAATTTTCGTTTTTTGCCTTGAAAAAACACAATGAAATAGTTCACAAACAATTCAATATGTTCTCCATGCAATTTTTATTAAAAAAAATTCAAATCTCAATAATCAAATAATAGTTTAGGTGCATATTATATAGCATATATACAACTGGCTTACCTCCAAAGGTAGAACAGCAACTGAAAATTTACTTACTGTAATTGCATAATAATGTCTACAAATAAAAATATATACCTATATAAATAAATAAATTAATTAAGGAAAATAAAAAATAATCTTAAACAAAACTTTAACCCTTTTTACATTAAACAATTATTCTACACATATTTACACTTGAACTTATGACTCACTCAACTTTCACTAACATTACACTTGATACTTTGTAGATATATAATTACTACCTTATGAAAATAAATATCACTGACGAATTCAAATTTATATTGGAACTGTGTTCTATAACGCCACTCTGGGACAGGCGTAGCCTAGTAGAGTGGCATAATCCACAAATTTAACAAAAAAAAGTGTAATTTATCTTATATTTTATTGTTAAACTAGTATTAAGTACCTTTATTTGTAAACAAGGATTTTTTTGAAATTAATAAATAAAAATAAATATTAATAGGAAAGTAATGACCACTATAAATTGGCGTGCGTCCCTGTCGCGTTACAGAAGTTGCCAGGGTGTAAATTTATTACACAATACATAATGTACAGAATGTCCGGTGACCGGTGTCGTAGCATTTAACAGAAATTTGGTCGGGCAGCACTAAAGAAACCAAGCCGCAATGGCGGCCGTTCTATCTGTCAAACTGTCAGACGGTAATATCGGTCCATTATTTGCTTTTTGAGCTTCGCAAAACTTTAATACTTCATTGGCAATTGTTCTTGCACCATCCCGGACTGTTTAGGATGTTTTGGACATAATAATTCAGTGTATATTGGTAATCAACATGTCACAGCTCCCGAGCAAACACAAAATTGTACTGAATGACAGGGCGAGGGGTTACCGCCGGATGCGGGCGGGGCGGGTTTTAGTTCCAAAGTCGCCGCACGCCAAGTTATTGTGGTCAAGCAATAGTTTTGTGGTAGAATTTAAATATAATAAAACAATTACTAATTCAAGATATTAATAACGGTAAGCGGAAGAATTAATTACCACGTAATTATGTGCAAATAGAGATTTTTTTTCGTAGATTTTTTATTATGCTGTCTTTTAATAAGAGAATGGCAGAGACATCTATACAAGGGTTACAGTGAAAGTAGGTACAGGGATGAATCTTTACTTTCGAAACTCGAGTAAAAGACGGTACAAATTTAGTGCAAAATGAGGTGTTACTCGTTATACTTATATTATATTTTGTACATGAAGATAAACGTATCCCTACGCCGGCACGGACCGCTTGCACCTTATAAGATAATGAAACACAATCGTCAATGAAAAAAAATGTGGGCCAAGTGGGCTCAAAAGAAAGGGAGGGAGGTGACACAGTAATTGAGAGGGAGCAGCAAGATAAGAAGTATTTAGCAGAAGTCGTAACTTGTGCCGTAATAAACGAACGTACAAAATTTTCGCTGTAATTGTGGGGCAGCGCACCGCTATCACCGCCGTATCACGGTACGAAGCGAAAAATTGTTTTGCGTTCCATGCATCAAAATTTACATAGCAATTTGTATCGCGGCCATCGCGGCCGCCGCGGCCCGCTCCGGGCCTGGCGGTATCAGATGGCCGCTACCTGCGGGCCGGGCCCGGAGTGATACATCGCCGCCGGGTGGGAGTTCCCGCGTCAGAGTGAATTTATGCAGCGACAGTTTTCAAGCGGCGAGATTTATGCGCGCCGCTACAAAGTTGGCGGAAAATAAAAGTTTCGCGGGAACGTTTATCGCTAAGCGAGGGGGACGCGCTCTGACCTCGGACGATTCATCAGGATCCAGGAATGCCGGCTAGCGCTATCTATGAACAGCCCCGAGTAGATGCGGCGGCACAGGAGCATCATCAGATCCACGAAAATTTCGCTTGTTAATGTCGATTATTTGGTCATGGCACTTCAAGAATGTGTTATAGCTAGTAAGGTGGATTCCTGATGAGATGGATATGAAACACTATAAAAACAATTTAATTTTCGTTGATTACCAAGTCACTAGACACCAACTTAACTGGAGCAATGTTCTATAAATTACACTAATCACCCTTCATGGAACACTCTATTACTTATTTAATTTTAATTTCGGATATTTTATACGCACCGTATGTATTACCGAGAAGCGAATCTCGACGTTTCGTTGGATACTTATCCACATATAGAAATTACAGTTAAATGTGTCTAACGACCGTAATATCATCCTTAACTCTTTAACTCCATTACTTCTTCTGGTCTTCTAGAACAATTTATTCGCTGGTTGTCTATGTTCGCTCGGATTCGCGCCCGTTAGCTTAGTTGTCACTATTTCTGTGTTTTTTATGTTTTTCACTAGCTGTCAAAAATGTGACTGAGTTCAGTGCAATGCCGCCGCGTATTTATAAATACCCGATGTTCTCGAAGCTTCCGGCGTAATTTCGCGTATTCGAGTTCTTTCTAAGTTCTGCTAGATTGTTCGGGAAACTCCCATTATGTAGTGTTCGCCTTTAACTAAAATTTATTTTCTTCACTTACTTGTTTCAGGCACCGAAAGAGTTATTATTATTATTATGATTGTGATTATTATACGTGATTAATTTATTAATTTATTTCCCTATCCACAAAACAATTAAATTACAATTAAAAAAACAATTAAACAATTAATTATGTAGTATTATATTGTAATAAAAAATAATATAATACAAACAACAGATTCATAAGAAGCAGACTGTTCAGTGCCATGATTAAAAATTCGACATGTTCTCTTTTTATGCCATATTCTATCGAAGGTTTGCGAGCAGGTTTCAGTTGATTTATCACTTTTGAAAAACATACAGCTTATTAGGTAAGTTTTTGTGTAGATAGGGAGGAGAGTGAGACATTCGGGTGAGTGGAGTGGGGTAGATATGTTATTCTCAGGATTCTAGAGTGCAAACGTACAAAATTTGGACAGTATTCAATGTAATGCGCATGCGATGTCGTTTAGTGGGGCCATAACGCACCGTAATATCGTACGTCTTTCCGTGACCGGAATGCGCTTTGGTACGATTTGATAGAAGATATCGATCATTGTGTGTAATAGGTGGCAACGAAACTTATGTTTGTGTTTGCATACATTCCAGGAATCGGTAAAATAATGCAAGAGAAATGTTAAGAAAATAAGTACCGAAACGTTCCTCATAAAAGGGGGGTGCGATATTTTTTTAGGTCTACGCCAATGGCGGATTCTTGTATTTTGTGTAGGGTCTTAAAAATGCAGAATTTGGGAATAAAAACAAAAAAAATGGATGGATAAATTCGATATATTGCACCCTAACATCGAAGGAAGGGGGTGGGATAGTCAGATAAGGGGAGGATTACTATGTTTTGCACATTGCCCTAAATCGTAACTGCGCCAAATTTGATTTCGATCAGTCAGGCTATAACTGCATAGAAAAAATAGATATACATCAATTTGCTACAAATTAAAAATTACAAAGGAGCTAAAATGATAAGATAACGTGTATAAAAAATGTAGGTAAAATCCATGTGTTAAAATGACATATTAGGTAGGTACCTAACAAAAATTCTTTTATGTAATAAATATAATATATTGAACTAAACACATACGTGTATATTCATAATTATATTATATTTTATTATTCTTTTAGTATTTATAGAAAATAATAACTTTCGTTTTGTAAAAACATCAACGCGAGTAGGTTTAAAACATGAATTTGTTTTTATTTTACTAAAACTAAACACAATTTAAAATATTATAAATAAACAAACGAGGAAAAAACGATCTCACGTTTACCACATGTTTAATACGTTTACCTCGCGTTCGGGACTTAAGACTGTTTCGGCGGTTATTTAAGTCTCAGGTCTCAATAAGTTGAAGCTTTGTTTGAGTACCTACTTATGATTTGATATATAACTTTGATAGTAGTTCTGTAATTCCAGCCGTGGCAAACGGAATATTATATTATATAGATTGATATTACATAACAATCAATTCCGAGAGGCCCTACCACTAATACGAGGCTCAGACCTTTCACACTGTCCCGGGGTAGGTACTTTTCCAATTTGCAGTACACAGTTTGCGTTACCACTGTTACCAGCCGAACGACTTACACTGTCTATTGTCTATGTCCAGTGAAGTAGCTAAATAATAAGTCTTTTATGTCTAATATTTTAATATACAATCTTGGACATTGGCGTAACATTGTTTTGAGCGCCTGAAGCGGGGTTTTGAACCCACTTTCCTCCAAATAACTATTAGAAAAAATTAAAATTTAATGAATTTGCTGAAAAATTAGAATTTGAGGGGACATTTGGTGATTTTAACGTACTATATGTGGTCCATGGTCCCATAGTGACATTAGAGTACAAAGTATAAATATTTTATAAACATTTTGAATGTGATATAATTTTACACAATACACTTTTATGATAAATTAATAATAAAAAATAACTTAATGATAAAATAAATTGTAAATAATATTCAGAACAATATCAAGACTAACACAAATCAATAAATACAATTTAGGAATGAGTTCCAGATTAACAATTTTTTACACAATACGTAATACACTTTTAATGATAAACTAGCTGTAAGACGTCAAAAATGATGGTACTTTTACATGCCGGTTACTAAAGAATATTTATTTATATTATATAGAAGAGTATTTACATATTTATAGTCGACACCTATGCAATAGTTATAACGACTTTTATCAAAATATTTGAATTTTTTTTACATATTTCCTCTGCCGGCAGTTAATGGTATTATTTTAAACCCTGGCGATTGTGCTGGGCGGAACATTAAATGGTTCGCGTCTTTGCTAAGTCCTATATGTACTGTACTTTTGACGGGTAATGCCGGCTCGACGACAGCAACATCGCTGTCGTTGCCGCCTCAGGTTTGCTGATCCGGGGTTCAAGCCCCATCTCCGGCCGTTTAATTTGTCTTTTTAGCCGTGAATTCGAAACTTATTTACGGACGTTAAACGAAGTTATGGGGAGAGACAGACGGACGGATGGATAGACGAACAGACAAAGAAATTATTATGTTTGATTAATCGTAAATAATGAATAAATGATAAAATGAATTGTAAATAATATTCAGAACAAAATAAATACTGTCGCAAATCAATAAATATAATCTTGGACAAGCTTCGCTGCAATGCATTAAAACAAGGTTCAGGATCACGAAGAGTGAATCAGTCTATAAGAAAGGAGCACAGAAGAGAAAAAGAGAAGATGTTGAAGGGTTAAATGAAGATGTTGAAAATAATTAACGATTTTCTAAAGATCAATTTGAGGTACTTTTATTATAATATCAAAACATTTTTTGAAGTTGCCCAACTTTCCTACGTGAATAAAATACTTTTTAACCTCCTCATACTCAAGGATAATCGTGGGATATAAAAGCAAAGGCAGCAATATCCAAAAAGAAATGGATGCAGTCATCGAGGATTAGTAATTTATAATGTACTGAATTCGAGATTTTATAGAAACGCCTATAAATTTATTGAAAACATGATTTTGGAAGGGATAGATACATAAGATATAGAATTTAGTACATTCTACATTAATAATCCTCGGTGACAGCATTCAAAATATTTTTTTAATTTTTTGGATATTGCTGCATTTGATTTTATACACCACAATCATAATCTGTCTGTTAATTCGTCTTTAACGACAAAATTTTAACAATTCCTAAAATATTTCAAAATTGGGATTTAACATAGCTTAGTAATATCTATTGATGGCGAGTTTAACTAATTTGTAAAAGTATACAGCCGTACAGAGTTTGACTAATTTGTAAAAGTATAAAGCCAAACATTAATCTGAGAGATTTTTTTCCAATTGTCGATCTATGTCTCCTACACGTGATACTCCGAGGTGAGTCCGAGGAGGTTATAAGATATAATATATATTATATATTATAAGTTATATATTATATGTAAATGAAGATCAGTAGGTACCTACTGATCTTCATTTATAATTGTCTTTTTAATTGATTGATAAAAAAATTGTTTGATAAAATACAAGTAGATACATACAAATGATAAAATCAATTTTATAAAAAATGTCGATCTATAAAGTTGCTCAACCACTTGAAAAAAAAAGGAATCGCCCAAAACGCAGTACAGCATAACGTTGAAGACACACCACTGGATATTTATCCTCCTTTATGCCAATCATCAACACTGGGTGTGATCGCTCGAGACACGAGACTTCTCTCTCTCTCGCAGTCAGGGGCGGACTTTGATTATAAACAAGACTTGGTCTTGTAATTGGATTTGGGAATTATTTGGGTCCCTTTCAAGGCTAAAATATTTTCTCCAGTGTACACTTTAGTAGGTAAGAAGGTTTAGATATTACGACAATTGAATTCGGAGGATTTTGGCAGATAACAAGTAAAACAGGTAAAAAATAACAAACCTGTTTTTGAAGTATACCATACAAGTAGCTTCGTCTCTGTGAGCGTGAACGGGGATAAAAAAGGACGCTTAGCATGAGCTACTACTTCAGCTACCTGCAAACCGTTAATAATATTGTCGCCATATACCTAACTCACTGTTATAAGTCAATGAATAATTTTCAAGTGGAAGACCGACTTCATCTGGATCCCCAATTCCTGCAACGTCTTTTCCTTAGTTTAAAGGACGAGAATATTACAAAACTTATTAAAGAATTAAGGATAAAATATAGAAGTCTCGTAGAGACAAAGCTAATTTATATATTTAAAAAGTGAATGGAAGTCTTCTACACGATGGCTCAGGGCTTACAACCTGTATGAGCTGGCTTGAGTGATCACTTTAAACAAGGCAACGTTCACCAATTCCATCGTAAGAACAACCACACATTATCAAATTTTGAAAGTTCTGTACATATTATGTTCGAAACAGAATCTTTCATATATTACTATTTTTATTTATTTATTATTATTATTATTTTTTTCTCATTAACATGTTAATATACACAGCTTTCGTAACTTATAATGATACCTCTATATTTTATTTTTTAAAGTGGAGTTTTTTAGCATTATTCCTACGAATTCTTTCGAATTATTACGTATCTATTAGAATACGCCTGAAAATCAAAATTTTCAATTTTTAACTCCTATCATGTAGGTTCCAGCATATATTTTTAAACAATATTTTTATATGAAAGTGTGTTCTAAGAATACAGTTACTGGATTTTGTCCCCAGAGGAATGGGTTCATCCCTCTGGGAGCCCTGAACCATCGTATTAAGAGACTTCTATCCACTTTTCTCATATACAAATAGCTTCGTCTCTGTGAGACTTCTGTAATCAATCAAGGATAGATTCCAGTAAATGTGTTCTAGAACATACTTTAATATAAAAATATTGTTTACAAAACTTACTACTTATGATCGTTTTAAACCAGAATTTCTTATATTTTTATTGAACCAAGAAAGTCCCCGGCCCAGTAAAACCTCGATCCGCCTCTGCTCCCATTACAGTCCAATCCTTTTGTTACCGGCACCTAATTTCATTGAATTGTTCAAGGAGTCAATTCTCGCGTAATTTGGCGTCCAATTTGCCAAAGATATTCGCTATCACAATGTCCATTGAGAGAGCGGCTGCGGGGTAATGACGCCGGACAAAGAGCGCTCGTGAATCGGTTATGGATTGGTCAAATTGCGAGCGGCTCTGTCCGTTTAGCGGGAAACTGCCGGGCCCTTCGGAAGAAAACGCGTCACGAGGTTTGTGGGTGAAAGCGAAAATGTCACGCCATTGTTAACGCATTTCAGACCAAAAAAGTGCATTATTTTAATTAAGGTAAATTATAGAAGTCTCACAGATCTTTTAATATACTGCACTGGTCTCTGGCAGAGACCAGTGCAGTATATTAAAAGTTCTTGTCGAACACATACAGGGTGTCCCGTATCTCGACGTCAAGCCGAAATCGGGTGATAGGCCAAGTCATAATAGCTATCAAAATTATAAGCATTTAAAAAAAATCTACACCCTGTGACGATCTTTTCACTCTTATTGCTACAAATCTTTATTTTTCTTAATTTTTTTATTATTATGTAATCCTGAAAATGCTTCTGTAAACTTTTGTCCAAAATTCAAAGTCAACTGCTCCAGCTTGGAAGAAAATGTCACTTTTTGACCTAACCAATTATTCAAAATCAATATTTTGTTTTTGCTCAGTTTTAACTGACTGTTTTTTTTTATTTTATATTTTTTAAAATATTTTTCTGATAACTATTATGACTTGGCCTATCACCCGATTTCGGCTTGACGTTGAGATACGGGACACCCGGTATATAGAACTTTAAGAAATTTGATCATGTGTGGATGGTCTTACGATGGAATTAGTGAACGTTGCATTGTGTAGAGTGATCACTTAAGCCAGCTCATAAAGGTCGTAAGCCCTGAGCCATCGTATAAGAGACTTCAATCCACATTCTCATATATAAATAGCTTCGTCTCTGTGAGATTTCTATAATTTATCCTTACATAATTAATCATCACTCTGGGGACCAAATCCAGTAACTATGGCCTTAGAACATACATTCATATAAAAATATTGTTAAAATGTATTATTTTACATTATTGACGGATTTGGCGTTAGTGCTGTAGAGATTACTCACGATAACATGAAATTGGGTGGAAAATTTTCTGTTCTTGTCTGTACTACATACACTCTTGATAATTCCAAAACTTTTGTGTACTTATTGTATTTTTCTATGTATCTAAGTACCTATTGCATAATTTTCACTGTTTTTTATTTTCTGTAAAACCAACATTTTCTTATGTTGTCAAAACAAAATAAAAAAAACATAATCCGCAGTCTTATCTCTACTTGAGTTCAATCCCTCGCATGTTCCTTTCATCCATGTATCAACTCCACACAGAGCTGTGCAGAAAACCAGGGCTTTTAGGTACTAGTTGGACCTTTACGCTTCTTGAGATACATCTGATTCTACTGATAATTTATGAATAATTTTAGCACAATGTAAGCAGTCTCTTTTGCAATCAGGGCGTAGGCTTAAGCACCTGTTGGAGGGCAATAAAATGTTATGTAATTAATATCCATGCTCTAGGAAGTCGTTGTCTGGACGTTGATCGAAGCCACTGTTAAAGGTTGGACGCTGGAGGCATTTAGATGTGGCTGTATTGACGTATGCTAAAGATTTCCTGGGGTGACCATTTTATTAATGAATAGGAACTAAAACAAGAATCAATAAGACAAGAAAAATACTAACTATTATCGAACAAAAAAAAAGCTACACACTTCTAAAACATTTTATGCAATGAGAAATATTTACTATTTCAACTCACTCAGGGGACGGTAGAAGGCAGCAGAGGTGTTGGTAGAAAGAGGTAGTATTTGCATATAATATAATCTTACTAAGTGGCTCAGTATCAAAAATGCCGGTGATATACTGCACCTCGCTCGGAGAAGAAGTCAGAGAAGAATAAAGATAATTATACTTTAAATAGTATATATATCATCGTAAATAATAGGTATATAAAACATTAGTTTTATGTTAGTTTGAGAATAGTATACGTCAGGCGCGTGCGGTGGGAAAATCGAAGCATGACTTTTTTGTAAACGTATATTTTGGAAAAAAAATAGAAATGAAATATTTATGCTACAGATTTTTATGATATATCAAAATATGAATATTATGACAATAATTAGGAAAGGGTTAAAGGGGGGGGGGGGGGAATGTCGCCTATGTTACCCGCCGGTATAAGCATAAGTATGCAGAATTTGAGTCGAATCAGACAAACGGTGTAGATTTGTATAGAGAATAGACAGACAGACAGACTTTGAGTTTTATTGGTATAGATGAGAAAAAAATGTAGGTAGGTAGGTATAAGGTATTACGTGTTTTGATGACATAATAACTACATTCGTGTAATTCTGAGACTTAAACATGTAAAAGTAGCTACGTGTTTTTTATGGTTATATTTGCTAAAATATTAATGAAATAGCTACTTATAGCTAGTTCATTAATATTTTAGCAAATTAATGTGAATGTGCAAATAGCGCCGAAGCCGCGAAAATACCGACGAAGCCACGTGAAAGGTGGCGTGGCCGCCCTAGGCCAGTGAACTTATTACGTACTAGAGATGTACACAATACACACGATACGTAACTAGTGCCTAGTACCTACCTATATAGAACCCGTCCTAGACGTCCTTTAAGCATAGATTTTTTAGAAGCGTTAATTACACATCACAGATAACCAACTTCTTGTAATGTCAACATAAGTAGTTTGTAGTTTAATATTTGAAAAATAATTAACCACTATTCGATAATCATCTAATATTCACTAAGAAATATTAATTTTCCACCAGCATAATAGTCTCAAATCAAAAATTGTTCTGTTAAATCAATTAATTTTATTGAAAAATTATATTTTAAATAACAAGGGTAAGGAATTAAAAATGAAAAAAAAAACAGGCATTTATCAATTAAATTGCAGAGATTGTACCTAATTATTTTTACATAAAAAAAATATCAAAAAAATTTGAAATTAGAGTCAATGAGCATTTTAGATGTGTCAGCAATAATAATTATTCGGAATTTGCAAACCACATAATAGAATCTCATCACTCTGTCAATATAAATACCGCTTTCAAACTTTTACATAGCAATACTAGGGGTTTTCATTTGAATAATCTAAAAATATTAGAAATTAGGAAATATATTTATAGAAATTTAAATATTATAAATAATCAAATAAACATTGTAAATAGCCATATCTTAAATCTTTTCCCAATATAATTAGGTACATTGTAGCTGCGTCATTGCAACCAAATCCCCCCTCCCACCATAACCAAAACTGTCTACATTTGATAATTAATTTCAGAACCTTCATTGCCCTGAAGAAGGGAGCATCGCTCCCGAAACACATTGAATATTTTAAAATAAAATTTATGTGTGGTTGAAACAAAGTTTTCATTATTTTATTCAATTAATTTAAATTTAACCACATTTATTTTTTATCATAATTTTAACTAAAGCATAACATTACGATGCTATCATTTTTAAATTTCTGCCAGTAGGCTTGTTTATTTACTATTCGTATTTTGAAAAACGTTATTTCAAAACAAAAAGGTCACATAACATGTGACATACATACCTAAATATATTGTGGTATAGGTACCTACACGGTATAAGATATGTGTAAAGAAAACAAAACAGATAATCTTTAAAAGATCCAGAACAAGTGGTTAAGGAATTTGTTTGGGATTTAGGTACCTACCTATATATAACTTTTTAACGGCGTGTGGTGTAAGGTCTCTGGTCATGATCGAAAGTGTGCGGAATTTTAACGAAAATTGCATCAGGAATTTCTCTGCACGTCTTTAGTACCTACCTACCTAAGCATTCTACTTAAAAATAGGCTGAATAAAAGTCGGGAAATCGTGGCTCATTTGAGCTAAATTAAAATAACTATTTTAAACATCCATTATCCACTTAAAATATAATTTTTTAGGTACATATCTTTTATTCTCAATAAAAAAGTGTGGTAAAATCCATACTAATTTGACAGATAACCTAAAAGCATGGACCTTGCGACTGTGCGAACCTAGCGGGATTAAAAGTTATTATGAATGATGTTTCTCTACAATTACAAAACCATAAATAGACTCTAAGCACTACAACTAGCAAATGATAGAATGCCTCGGAATTGTTTCGCATCCATTCGTCACATATTACGTTCATCCGTCGTATCCAGAAATTATTTCTTATTGCCGCTCTCGTGCATACAATTTACGCATTTCCTCAGACTATCTCAATGTGATCTGCCATCTTGTTCCTTATGTATAATCTACATACGAATCAAATGAATATAATCTGTCTTCGTGAGGAGTTATTACCAACCTAAGTTTCATTCACATTAGATTTTTAGGTCGATTTTCCCGCCAAACCAGTACTTAACCCCTTACCGTGACATGTAAAAAATGGCTGTCTTTCTGCGCGCGCATCCACAGAGATCTAAGCGGATAAGCGCGCTGAATTAACCGTATTTACTGGCTTTATCTCATATCCAACTGTTCAACACCTTCGCTCAACATCTCGGCACTTTGAGAAAAGCTGCAAACGGCTACCAACTGCAAGAAAACAGAGAGTGTTTGATATACCGTTGCTTTTGGGTTCGTTGTAAAATTTACATGATATTATTGATAGATTCAGGATTGGGTTGGGAAGATAATGTCTACCGAGCAGCGGAAAACCCACCTCGAGTAATTGCCATGTACCAAATACGTAATTATTGCGAGTTGCCGCCTGAAATTAAATGCCGCCTTTTTAGAACACGCTAAAAACAGAGCAGACACAAAATAACGAATTTTAAAAATGTTTATTTTTATTTTTATTGTGGTAGGAACTAGGGATGGGTCGTCGACGTATTTACCGTCGACGAAACGAGACCGTCCACGTCCATCCATCGACGAGACGATCAACTAGTTGAATTCGTCAACTAGTTGACGCGTCAACTTCGTTACGCGGACGTCGCGGACGTTCTATCTAAACATCGGGACGATGGTCAACTGTCTACGGTTCGACGCGACGCTTCTCGACGGCTCAACCGTTGGCTATTTTTATGACGTTAATTTTTAAAATTTAAAGAAGTTCGAAGGAATATAGTTTCGGGGAAAGTAAAACCGCTACTTGTGCTTATATGTAAAAAGAAATATTTTATTATTTATTTGTTTACGCACATTATAGGCTTTTACATATTGTTTTATATAATTCTTTCTATATATAACAAAGAAAGAAGTAGGTATACACAGCAATATCAGGTGTTAGCAGTAAAATATAAATATAAACTACATATATAAGCAGTGAAAGTATTGTGTATAAGCATTATAATGTGAGTAAATAAAATGGAAGGAAACAATGATTTTGCGTAATAAAGACACCAGTTATGAGGTGCGGTAAAAAATACTTTACATTTATTTATTATCTATAAATTTATAAATAAATACATAATTTAAAAATACTTTTCATTTGAGATGTTATACAGAAATTTATTGAAGAATACATCTTTCAAAGTCAGGCTTTCACTTTGTGGTGACATTATTAATAAATAAATATATCTGTATTATTTGTCAACTTTAGTTTAAGGCTCAACTGAGAAAAGGAACGTTGTTCCCGAAACATGTAAAAAACCAATAAAAAGTGGTGTAAACAAAATTATAATAGATTTATTTTTTTATCTATAAAGTTGAAAATAGGGAATTTTTAATAAAAATTAATTAAAACTAAATTCAAGATTATATTACATATATAATAATTAATGTTGGACTCCTGAATAAGGACCATAGTTAGGTATAGAAAATTTTATTCCCTACAAGTTTGTTTATCATTTATATGCTAAAGTTGAAAAGTAAGGAAATAACACAATAATTAAATTTTTGCATCCCTTTTCAGGTAGATATAAGAAGTCGAGATCGATCGAATAAAATATTGATTTTAGAAAAATATCTAGCCGGCCTGTTAATTAATAATAGTTCAATAAAAAATAAAATAATTAAACAGAATTGTTTTATTTTATACAGCGTAAAATTGGAAATTCACCGAATCGTCGCACGTCACAAAAAATCAAGTAAAAAAATAATAGATAATAGCTTATTTAGCCTATCTCGCCCTACGCATGTATTCAAATTTCAAATCTTTAGTCATAGTTCGTGTACACAGATCTGCACTCTATGGTAGTGTACTTTAGAGTTGAAATGAAATTACCCGTCAAGCCGTCTATGACGTCTATGGCATCTACAAGCGAGAGATGAGAGAGAAACAAACGGAGACGTTTTGTCTTGCTCTCGCTCGTTGCTTTGCATTGCGTTAATCTCGAATCGTCCACCGACCACGGCGTCCGCTGTCCACCGTCTACGAATTCAACTAGTCCATGCGATAAACGTAAACGGTCGACGCGTCGATGCAACGTCAACGGTTGATTTCAACTAGTCCGTCCATTCAACGCCCATCCCTAGTAGGAACCCACACATACAAATAAGCGCATCCATTCTACTTCGTTAATCAGTTAGCAATTAATTATCCATATTAATTATTAATCCACAAATTATATCGCTATTCTTTATTACATAACACTATGGATGCAAGAATCTCGTACCATCATAATCTTTTATAGACTCGTTGAAAGATTTGGCAGATACTTCGTGGTGCAACATTAAAATTTAAAATGTGTTTTATTTTAACTTTGTAATACACACACAATGTGAGTTATTAATTACTACTATAGTTTCGAGAGGAGCAGTCGCGCTCATCATCAGGTATAGTTAATAACTAACTTAAATAGAAAATTAATCAATCTATCGGGCAGGTCAGGGAGGCGCGCAGTGGGGAGGGGTATTTTTTTTGGCAAAAAGCTCTAGGATCGGTGAAGTGGGCTGAAACGTAATATTATTTATAAGTTTGGAAACCGTTGAAATCCTAAAAAAAAATAATTCTGAAAACGTTAAACAAGTCAAGTCAACCGGCCGTGGAATCAGAACGTCACCAAGAAATTTGCGTTAGTTCATGTCTATATATTGTATTTTGGTGGGCTGTGTATAAAACCAACTTTATATCCAGTAATATTTCACTATTGCCGATACATTCTGGTACTTTTAGGCCCGATTGCGCTTTCTGAAGTAAAGGTAAAAAGTTTACTCGAGTAACTTTTTTTACTAAAACGGGTTGTTCCATCTATGGTAAAAAATATTTTACTCGCCGAAGTACATACATGAGGAATATTTTTTACTCTCCAATATCGGTGGGTTAAGATAAAACCGTTGATAAAAAAATGGCCGTCCTCTCACAGCTGATTTGAAAATGTGACGTTTGTCCATATAGGTAAGTATTTGAATTTTGTCGCTGTTATTGTCGTATTGAAATTTGTAAACATTACAATGAATCTTAATTTCGCGTCATTTTAGCGATGGTTTGACGTTTGTTTGGTTTGTTTCATAGAATAGAGTGGTTTGTTTGAACTGGTTTTGAACCGCAAAAGTAGGTATCACCAATGGTAAAAAACTGAAATAAATCAAATTCCATAGACATATGCGGTATTTGAGGTTTATTCCGCTTGGCACCCTATTATCCTTATTAGTTTGACAGTTGTAAAAAAGACGTTTCAGCAACCCGAAATCGAGTTTACTCTCGGCGGATAGTAAAAAAAGTTACCCGGGTTAATTTTACTCGAGTAAAATTTACTTTAGATGGCGCAATCGGGCCTTAGTGCCGGATATGAACCAAAGATCTGGAAACAAATTAAATGTTTAACTAGTCCCTATTCAACAAATTTTTATTAATTAATTAGAAAAGACATACAGAAAAATTAAATAAACGAAAAAATATTTTAACTGCTACCGGGATTCAAACCAACGGACCTCCGTTCTATCAGGGGATGGCGATATCCAATTTCGCCACGGCAGTCTGGTAAGTTAACGAAAATTTTTCGACCTTATGTAGTCTCTTTTTAATTGATTAACATGTTTATTTCATTTTTAAAGCAATCCGCTTTATATTCCTATTCTTTAAACTTGGCAGATTAGGTGTAATTGCACGCAAAACTGATTATTTTTTGATTAAGCAGTTCTAAAGGTAGGCTCTGACGCAGTAAACGTCTTTGTCGTTCAATTAAGGAAAGTGATAACGTATTAAGTCCTGTGATTTGGAATATTAAAGCCCAACCCTGCGGTAGACCGTTTCGGAAGGGAGGTTCCTCACTCAGGGTGTGTGATTTTGGGTCACAGGTGCGGCCAATCAATCTGATGGATCCTGTCTAATGTAAATAATATGGAGTTTGACCCTAGTGACAATAAGGGGCACGAGAAAATAGCATGTAGAGCCGCACCTCGAATTTTCTTCAAGCAATCTAGAAAAGCACCTAATCGATTGATGCCTCATGGAAGTAGCAAGGCATTGTTTTTGATGTTTTGTAAAAGTATCATGACATAACTGAAGAATAGGCATGATGACAGTATTGAAGATTTAAATAATAAGTGATATCAGAGAAAAAATATTTTGAAAGGATTCTAAAAAATGATCCAGTTTTAACATAGGTACCTACTGTAACAGCCAAAATCATATTTATAAACATGCCTAGCAGCTGAAATATAATGCCTTACCTAATCTATAGATATAATGTAATATAATAAGGACAATCAGCACATTGGAAATGTTAAATTTTCTAAACCTCGGATGGTTTGGAAGCAATGGAATGTAGGTAGGTACCCTCTTTATTGTTTTTAAATTGTTTGAGGTTTGAAAAATGGAACATTTTTAAAACAACAGAAAGCAGTGTTGATATGAAAATAGTTCAATTGTTGGTTTGCTGAAAGCGTCTTGTATCGTTGTGCTGTTTTTATAATATTAATAAAGAGATAATTTTAAACTAATAAACGATAAATTACTACCGCCCAGTTTCACTATTTTTAGTTAAGTGTTGACTTCTAGTGAAATTTCCGCACCACAAAGAGTTTCAATATAGGTACCTACACATTGAGATTAATAAGATTTTCAATAAAATAACAGTATAAAATTCTGCATTCAGCCATTTTAACTGAAACATCGGTCATAGCGAATGACGTCTCGCCTAAGTAACCATCACCGTGTCTCTGAATTGTTGTCATAGACACAATTCAATGTTTACTTAGGCTTGACGTCACGCAGACGCCATGACACCTGAGGGTGTTTTTTCGCGAAATTAAAAATAGGTAGATGAATATGCAATTATTTGTTTAAAACTTTTTTTTGTTTATTACTGATATAATGTTATTTTCGGTAATAGTAGACGTGTACCTACATTACAGAAGGTTATTTCAAAATCTCTCATCAAGCCTATTCGGTAGATTCTCCAATTTTTGCAAGGGCACGTTTCGCGGTGTAGACGAGAGCTGCGAAATTAAACAAAATAATTGGATTGCAAGTATTAATTTTTGTTTTCAAACATTTTATATTTAAACACTTGATCTTAGGACAATTAAATATAATCCTTTTTGAAACCAGGGCTGTCCAGTGTTCTCAACATTATGTAAATTTCATCAACCTATAAAATGTTACTTTAAACAATGGCTTGTAAAGACACCTCGACACATTTTTACAAAAAAATAAAAATATAATATTACAAATAGTGCGATTAAGAATCTCGGAACATTTTATAAAAGATTCGCGGATGTATATAGGTATAAACAGGGTTATTTGGAAAACAATACCTAACCTCGCAGGTCTATATTCCTGCCTTGATTATATGTAGAAAATGTTTATACAACCATGATCCAAAAGTAAGAAGACCCAAAAGTAAGATAACAAAAAGTTTGATTTTTTTTCAATATTTCTGACTTATTTTTTACAAAACGTTGAACTATCATTAGAGTGATTATATTGATTACAAAAAATTCATTCGTTATTGACAACTTAAATAAAATGATAAAAAACCTGCAGAAATTACAAATGGAATGTTTTCTAATTGGAATTCTAAGGTTAATTTTATTTTATTTGACTTGTTTTAAAAGGAATGAATTTTTCATATTCGATATAAGTTACTGTAATGATAGTCTAACGTTTTACAAAATTAAAGCCAGAAATATTAAAAAAAAAATGCAAACTTAGATGTCGCGTATCTCCAAAACTATTGATATTATTATAATAACATAATTAAAGCAGGATTACAGAGCTGCGAGTTTATTAACGTTTACCAAATAACCCTACATTATATAGAACTTTCATAAATTTGATAATGTGTGGATGTTCTTACTATGGAATTGGTGAACGTTGCGTTGTGTAGAGTGATCACTTTTTGTAAGCCCTGGGCCATCGTATTAAAAACAGGTTTCTCATATAAATAGTTTAGTCTTCGTGAAACTTTTATAATTTATCTGAATTAATTAATCATCCCTCTGGGGACAAAATCCAGTGTCTGTGTTCTCAGAACATACCTACATATAAAATATTGTTCAAATAGTGCAAATTTGGCTTATGGTATGCATGTTAACACGTTTCGATTGTTTGTAGGAATGAAGCGATATTTTCTTGATGTAATGCAATAGTTTGTTGGAATGCTTGGATAGTTTGTTATACTATTGATGGTTCGGGTAGAGTCAAAAGGAATATTGATAAAAAAATCTCCACTTTAAAAAATAAAATATAGATGTACGATTACCAATATACTAAGTTGTTAATGAGAAAAAAATTAACAGATGTCTCTAGCAGAAACCATGAAAATATATTAATGATTCCTGATTTCGAATATATATATAGAACTTTAAAAAAATTAATAATATGTGGATGTATTACGATGGATTTGGTGAACGTTGCTTGTGTAGTCATCACTTAAGGCAGCTCATATAAGTTGTGTGATCTGGGCCGTCGTATTAAGACACGTACACGTTTTTAAATTTTTCCTGGTTTCGTCTTTGTGAAACTTCTTAATTAATTGATCATCCCTCTGGGGACAAACTCCAGCAATTATGTTCTCAGAGCATACCTACATATAAAATATTGTTCAAATAGTGAATATTTGACTTATGTTAGAATGTATATGTTAGTGATGTAACGAATGTCAGTTTTATGAGCATTCGCGAATGCGAATATCTGCTACCGACATTCGCGAATACGAATGCGAATACGAATATTGAGTTTTTTTAATTTGGCGCCAATTATGTATGGCTAAGCGACTCACTTTGCGTTCCGTTTGCATTGTTCCGAGAATTTCCGAGTTGATCTAATAGAAGCATAAATAATAATTTTGTTTTTGTTTGTTTAAAGTGCTTTCTTATAAAACATAAATTATTTATAGTTTGTAATTGAAGAACATAGGTTTTGTTTGATTTCTGTTTTTAGTTTCGTTGAAGAAGATGATTACCTAACATTAAAAACTTGAAATGTAATGATTGATAAAAGTTTGATAAAAAGAGAAGAATTTGTTTTTGTTTGTTTAAATTGCATTATTATATTTTTTGTTTTCTAAGTTGTAATGAGAAGTTAATTGTTATTTAGTAGTGATTTGTAATCTTAAGCTTTATTACCCAAGGTAGAAGTAGATGGTAAATAAATAATACCAAATGATAAAGTAATGTGAAAACTGATAATGTGATTACGAGGTAAAGCTACTTTTTCTAATAATAAAAAAATTAGAAATAAATGGATTTTTTATTATGTTTTTTTCTGATGTTCATATTCGAAAAACATTCGCTCAAATTTTGCGAATGCGAATACGAATATGCAAAAATATGCGAATATTCGCGAACGCGAATGCGAATATTCGTTACATCATTAGCATATATGTATGGGCTTTCGTTTTTTTGATTTAGCAGAGCTGCAGTTTGATGGAATGATTCGATATTTTCTTGGTGTGATGCAATAGTTTGTCGGAATGCTCGGACAGTTTGTTAGAACGATCGAGGAGTCGGTTGGAAAAAGCGCTCAGTTGTGAGATGTAACCCGGCGGATTACCCGCTAATTAGCGGACATTAAGCGCGCGTATTCCCACGAGCGCGGCGCGCCATTACCAGAATCCGCAGGAGGTGTATATTTAGTGGATGTTTTACAAGGAATTAAGTCCGCGTACTTGCGGCGGTCGTGCGGGCCGCGGACAGGACTCGCGACTCGGGATTTTTCAGATAATTTCATGTGTAATATGACTATGGTACACTCAACCTACACGAACTAACAATGCAACGCATGATTCGGATTTTTAAAAATCCCGATTATAATAATTTCGTTATATGTCCGTCCTTCGCAACTTCGTGTAACATCCCTAACTTCTCCAAGTAATTTATATATTTTTTCATTTTTTATATATAAATAAATAAATACTTATTTCTTTGCAACCGACATGTAAAAGGTTACAGCCAGTATAATATATTCTTCATACTAATTATAATATTTCGACTTTATTATTATGTAAAATGTGTCTAATGAATTTTTTTTTGCTCCAACATGCCTAGAGGCCCAATTATTGAAGTGAAACACATTACCAAAACATCCAGGCCATAATCACATAGATTAATTGTGACCGCACCGGGAATCGAGCCCGGAACCCTCGGTGTGAGAAGTCAGCGTCTTGCCTACTGGGCTACGAGGGCCGCCATAACCTAATATAATATAAAACTAAATGTATTAAAAATTTATATACCTATTAGCTTAGGCAAAAATAATGTACGAGTATGTGAAATATACATGTACCTATTTATTAATAAACTAATTGATACACCCGATATTCCATGGATAGGATATTCTCCCCATCAATAACATCCTTAACCTTATCAATCGTGAAAATATACTTCTTGTAAACTTATTACTGTATTCTTAGAACCTTTCATACCAACGGTAATCATAAAGAGTGCATATATGTGTACAAAGATACACATTATCAACAGGTCGGTTAGATATCTACATAGTGCAACAAAGAGAGATCGAAGATGAAATTCGAAGATTTTACGAAGACGATGTTTTAAAACTTAAAATTTAAAATAACATTGAGATAGTTATAAACACTGAAATGTTACAAATTGTTAATTGAGACGAACAAGATATTTTAATTTAAAATACAATTTTTATTAAACTTTGTACTACACACAATATTTGAGTAATTATTCACTACTGTAATATCGAGAGGAGCAGTCTCTCTCATCTCTAGGTATAATTACTAAAGTAGTGATAAATATCTCAAATATTGTGAGTGCAGTACAAAGTTTAAATGAAAAAAAAAAAATTAAATTAATGTATTAAACCATGAAGTAACGCCCAAACCATTCGAAATATTAAAGATATTTTTAATTTAACGTACATATGTAAAGCCTATTTTAACTTTTAAGGCCAAAGGTTTTGGAATACTTAACAAGCAATTAGTCAAGTTGAGGTTGAATTTGAGATATTCATTGTGTAGGAGGTTATCACACAAAATAATCGAAATATGGTTTATTACAAAATATTTTTATTTTTTAAATAATTTGTCGTTTTAAGACTCTTGCATACTTAAACTTCCATTTCGCACGGTCGCTTGATCTTCATACTTCGTACATCCCGATCCTCGGTTTAATGGCGACCGCGTAACGCTTTCTTCCTTGGATTTGGTCGTACGTCCAGTGATGTGTTCGGGCACGCACATCGCCATTCCCACGCCCGTCGTCCCTCCCCACCCCCTCCCCCAGACGCGGTCGCAACCCCCACACACAGGCCCGTACGGAGACAAAAAAAGTTTTCAAAACCGTCCAAAATACTTGTTCTCTCCTGTGATGTCGTTCTTTTTAGTGTGAGAGTCTGGCATTACCAATAAAACACCGGCGTTAACTCACAATTTATTTTAGAATACAACAATATATAAAACAATAGGTTACAGACGCGACCGCAGGTCTTCCAAGTGAACCTGTCAATCTGGAATGGCGTGTCTTTCCATACCGTCTCCCGCAACCGGCACACACGCACGCACGTAGATTGAGATACACTATAATATCTTAAAACGCACTAAAGGTCAAATCATTGGAAACACGTTAGGAACAAATATATTGCATTAAGAGTATTGAGTGTATAGTTCCAAGTCATATTTTATTTCCTGCTGATTAAAGCAGGCTCGTGCAGTCGGAACACTGAAGAATGAGTTGTGGGTAAATACATATTTTGACAAAAAAAGTAAAATAGCGGAGAAATCACATCATTGTTGTTCCTCCTAGGTGCAAACTGCTAGCGGAGCGGAAATGTTTGCACCGTAATAGCCGAAAGGCAAATGATGCAAACTTCGCACACGTGACCGCAGTCGTACCGATTCTAAGTACAGTATGACTAACTCGAAGTTGTGTTATGGCGTCGTATATCATCGTATTCATAGTTAAATAATTTCATTAATTTTTCAAAACATAACACATTCATGCATGCATATTTCGTTAGGGGCTGAAATTTTCCCAAGACGGATCTGGTCAGTGCAGTTCCGAACTTACGTACACAGCCTCGCCCGGAAAACAACAGGGCGCTCTCCCATGCGAGCGGCTAATTGCTGATAATCGCCGATTTCGGTATATTTCGGTGGTCCTTCCGTGTCGTGAACCCGCTCCTGAGAGCCAGAGATGCTGCGAAGGGCAGCCCGAGACCCGAGAGGATACTTACGCTAAGACAACTGCCTCGGAACGAGCAATTACCTTTTTTGCTCTGAAATGTATCGGAAGATTAGCGAATCTTTGAGAACAAATCGAGTAGATAAAAACATATATAATTTCTCTTAAAATAGCGTGTGGTATTCACTTTTATTATGAATATGCTGGTATATTATTACCGTGGCTGTAACATCTGAGAATGTAGGTTCGAATCTCACCGAAGATGAGAAAGAAAATGAAATAGAAATTATAAAATTATAAAAATATTCCGATCAAGAGCATGAATTTTCAACCATAGCGACACTGATGAACAGAGTGAAGTGGAGCCCACCACAAACCCAAGGTCATTCTACGAGCAAGAGCTACCATATCGGCCCTACTCTTTCATTCGCCATTCTGATTGGCATTGCTTTTATTGGAAATAAATTGCGAAGACTAAAAGGATTATAATCGAATCCATTGAATCTTATTCTGAAGTTATTAACCTTTTAAATGCTGCGAGCGAGTAAGCACACCTATTTTTGCGTGTTACATCAAGCCATTATCGTGTTAACATGAATATTTCGATCTTGCAGAGACGGGATTAAATGTGAATTTCAATGACATATGATTGAAATTACTCTAACGTTTACGGACGACTTGTTCCCAGTTTCATAGACATTTTAAATCAACAGGTTTAAAACCCACCCCTACGTAAGTGATAACTCAATGGCAAACATCGATAGCAGTTAATAAGTTGAAGAAAGAAAAAGAAAATCCAGGCTGTTGACAAAGGATATTTTTTTGACGATAAGATATTTCTTCAAAAAAATAGAAGAGTTCCGAAACTACCCCGACATTTCAATATAGAAATAATACCTTTTCTATATTTCACATTTTTGTATTAAATTTCGTTTAATTTTGTTATTAAGTATAATTTTTATATTATTTTTATAATTAGATACATTAAATAATATATTTATTTATTTAGCACTTGGATATGCCTGTGTCACTAGAAGAATCTGTGTTGAGACAGACATATTATATTATTTTCCCTGCTTCAAACTCGTATTTTCATTTTACGCCGATTCAGCATACGACTGTTTTTTTTAGGAACAGAATTGCGACGTAAACCGGGGGCTACTGTCAAAATACAGTCAATATATTAAAAAACAACACAAAAATCTGTATTATATATACTTTAACCGAAATTTGATATTACAGCTTAATAAGGGAGTAGCAATATGGTAGAAGGCTTGTTTTATATTTCAGAGGTGGCAACATCGATACTTAGTGTCTCAAAAATCTTTTTGATTGGAGGTGCCTTGTATCGATCCCGGTATGAGTGTTTAAAAAATTGTATCGCCCTATATTTACGTGACAAACCTTACTGGGTTACCCGCTAAATAATCATAGAGTCCGACCTACTCTGAAAATAAAAATATTTTTATTTTAGCAAAAAATGTTCAAGCATGTCAAATGTTCAAGCATGTCAAGCATGTCAAATGTTCATATTTATATAATTGTAACTAATATAAATAATATTGGTTTTAATTCAATATTTTAACTCTTGTGATGAATAAATTATAAGAGGTGTGTTAAACGAACTGATTTACACCAACATTTAAAATAATATTAGTACTTATTTGATATAATATTTATCAAAAACTTCGGCCACGAGAAACCGTTCAATGCTACAGGCCGCCGAGCTGGGATTCCTATGAGGAATAGTAGGAGTTACCAGAAGGGACATAATCAGAAATACTCAAATAAGAAAATGTCTCGAACTAGAAACCTTATTGACGTTTATCGAGAAATCACAGTTACGGTGGGACATATCCTGCGGATGTCGGCAGGTAGATTGTCAAAGCGGATATTCCAGACAAGACCAGAAGGCAGAAGATCAAGGGGCCGTCCTAGGAGGAGCTGGCGGAAATAGTTGGAGGACTGGGATTAAATTGGGCTGACATGGAGAGCGAAGCCCAAGACAGAAAAATCTGGATCCTTTTAGCAGTGCAGGAACTCGGATCCAACAGGACAAGGGGTAGAAGAAGAATAAGAAATTCATAATTATGTTCAACCACAAAGTTAATGCTGTAAACATGAAAATATGATATGTATTATTTTGTCTAGTTGAAGTTAGTGCCGATTGGGCACAGTGCGTCGTCCGCCATTTCAGAGGCAGAAAGAAGTCGTTAGAAGCCTCAACAACCGGCGAGCTTGCATGCGAAGATGCATGAATGTGGATGAGGCGTGAGTTGTATGTCAGGACAGAAGAGTGTGGCACTTTATCCTAACTGCCAACCCCCACGGGGAAACGGTTTGATGGTAACTAAGTAAGAAGTCGGTCTATTAGTCCAGTAATGTTGCACTTATTACCGCCTTTTTTCTGTGTGACAAATAATTCGTTTATTCGTTTCGTTTATTCATTTATTCAATGTTACAATGTTACAATGTTGCAAAGTTTACAATTTATTCAATGTTTATTCAATGTTACAAAGTTTACAAAGTTTACAATTAGTGTTTACAAAATTAAATTAAGCTTTTTTCATTGTTACTGAGAGTCTTGGCAGCAAGTAAACACTACAATTGATTTGACGTCCTGCCTGCTACACTAGTAGTTTACTGTATTATAGCAGACAGTGCTCTTCCAGTAGTATAATGTTCAAGAATATTTAGTATTTATATAACATTTGTGAATCAATATTATTGCCAATTAAAATTGAGTAATAGTAATAATTAAATGTTTACAATCTAATAATGGTGTTAATTAATTCTATTATAGACAAAGGAAAAAAATGATCTGAATAGGATATTTAATAAAATAAAATAAAATAAAATAAAACAATTAAAAGTTTTTAGAAAGATGAAAGTAAATGTTCTTGTAGGATTAGTATTTTTCAAATTTAGTTTATATCATGGATTTTAGTAGGTTTTGGACATGCTTCCTTCCCTTTTCATGCAGCCATAGTTTCACTTTTGAAGAAAAATATGCGAGACTATGGCTACAAGTTTTTAGTGTAGTGTTAAGAGTATTGAATATTTTTGGTGCTTGGAAGAGGTGAAATCTTTGTGAAAATGTTTTTGTGAATTTTGGTACAAGATATTCGCTGTTCACCTGTGCCCTTGTTGAGTGTGAGTGAGTTATTTTTTGGTGATCTTGTTTATGTCGGAAAAAATATTTTAAAGTGTTGAGTAAATATATTTGATTGATGTCCAGGACGTGACATTCTCTGAAAAGTTCTTCTGAAGGAAAACGAAATGGCTTTTTATGAAGAACTCTCAATACCATTTTCTGGGCTTTGCTTAATGCATCTAAGATAGTAGAAGCTGCGCCACCCCAACTGACAGTTGCATAATTAATGAGTGAGTGACACAGTGCATAGTATACTATTCTTCTTGTCGGTGCGTCGAGTACATCTCTAATTTCTTTGAAAAAATAAACTAGCTTTCTTATTCGAAATGGACAATTGGCTGACGTGGAGAGCAAAGCGATCCCGACCCCGACCTAATAGGATGAGCGGTAGAAGAAGAAAAAGAAGAATCCAAAACTTATATATTAGTTAAAACTTCAGATTGCAATAGCTGCATTGTATGATGACATAAATATCGGCTCGAAATCAAATAAACGGGTCTTTTTTAAGTATCATCCAAAAGTCGGCAAATACACATAAAGAAGCTAAGAAGAGTCACTCCATTATTCCATTATTATCAATGCTATTAACGCTGTTGTAAAACTTGACCGAAAACAGCATGAAAGGTTTTGTCGCTCGTGCACGTTGCAAAGGACCTTACAATTGTCATTTATTTTTCGCACGGCTGCCCACGCTTAGGGGATGAATATTGTCATTTCGCCGCGGGCCCGGCCCCCCACGCCGCTGCGTTTCAAACGGCGCGTAAGTCCAGCCAACACAACGGATTTGCCGTTAATCCGTTTAACGACAGGACTACCTGTAGATTTTTTGCACCGGGGACAATTTGGGTGGCGCTATCTCGTCCAATTTCACGCTCAAACGACGAGGGGTGCGTTCTCTGGATGCAGAAAAATAATATTAAATATGAAATTGTAGTTTTAATTTAGACTAAAATAAACTTTGTAATGCATACACATTGTTATATTTATCACAAGTATAGTTTCAATGGGAGAAGTTCCCTTCATCATCAGGTGTAATTAGAAACTAAACTCAATACAGAAATTTTATTTAAACTTATTCGAGTAGAACAGGGAGACTTTTTTGTTACTGGATTACATAGGTACTGAGGTGGATTGGTTTTAATCGATGATTATCGAAAGAATGCTTAGTATTAATACTACTGTACTGGTACTACCGTATCATTCAATAATATGAAATACTAGTTTTGTTTAGTTTTTTGCAGTCAAGGTATCTCGCGGACTCCCAGTTGATATTACAGAAGTTGATATTGAATACTAGCTGTCTGCATCTGGCATTGCCTTGTGTTCAGATTTAGTTATAATTAAATAAACAGATTTAAGAGAAGGGGGTACCTTTGGGGATGTCTTGGGTAGGACGTAAATGATAATAATAAATATAAAGAAATAAATTGTCCAATTCATTTAATACATAAATTGGGAGAGGTATGGGGATGCCATGAGGAGTAGGGATGGTATATATATTTTGTACATTATCTTAAAGAATAATTGTGTAAAAATGCAATATTGCATAAAGGACAGATAGATATTGTATTTTATATCATATAAATAAAAATTCAGTTTTGTGGCAAACGTTTTAATTTTGTGGGCAAATTTTAAAGAAAACTAATACGTCGAAAGGAGGTATCAATTTTCTTTATACCAAAATACGTACGTAATATTACATAATTTAATATTACCTACAATTAGATACTTTACTCTCCGCTGACGATATAGCAAGGCAGGCTCCCACACAAAAGGATCTACAATAGTGGATAGTAGGGATGAAGATTAGTACTGCCAAAACAGAGGTTATGGTCGTAGCAAGGAACCAAGAGCAGTGCTCTATCAGCATACATAATTGAGGTATGAATCTACATGAATAATATTAAGGACTTGCTCTGTTACACTCGTATATACAAGAATTGAACCTTTTTGTTTTGATATTGTAATAGGTACATTTTAAACATTCTTTTTCCTCGATCATTAGATCCACACGACCACTTGTTTATCTTATATGCTATGTTAAAACAACTTTATACAGGCTTCGCTTATACGTCGGTGTTGGTACTAGGAATCCAATGTGAATCGCTAATCCAGCATATGCTGACAACTACTAATCCATTAGCCATTACTGCATTAAAAACACTTCATTTTATTCTTTGCACACAACATTTTTTCCTTTCCTTCACCCCTTAGTTATTCCGGCATGTACACGTCGACTGAGAGAGAGACGGAGAGAAAGGCTGAAGCTATTTTTTGTCCCGAGGAGACCAACTTTAAAGTGTATTATTAATACAATAGATGTCGCCAGTATGCACTTTACAAGCAAAAATGTTGCGAATATTATTTTTATCAGAATAAGTAAATGTGTTCAATTAATAATTTATCTAATTTCAAAACGGTTTAAATTAATGTAATTCTTTTTTTCAGAAACCGGAATTATTATTATTATTTTTCATTTTCATATAAAATATTTCTGTTCGATTAATTGTTTATATATAATCAAAATGAATTGAGTGCTATCAACTAACCAGTAATATATATAACACAAAATGTTATTATATTTAAACACAAACTAGACGGGACGTAGGTACTTAGTTATAAACGAATTAAAATTCTGTGAGAAATGTCAAGACATCTGCCCAATATCATCACGTCAAAGTAGACGAAGTGTACAAATAAAATATTTTGAAAATATGATGAAAACCTATCTAAACTCATGGCCTTAACTATTTGAGTATAATTTTTTAACATAAATTTATTTATTTTTAATATCCTCTTATTATTATATAATTATTTTAAGTATTAAAAATGATGATATTTAATATTAATATCCGTCAGATTTGATAGTAAAAATTCAGTAATTCATAAATTACTGGGTAAGGATAATTGTTTGCTTTTATTTCTTGCAATATTTAAATAATGCTCATAAAATACAACAATAAAGCATTATATTCTAACCGATTACCGATTATACACGGATATTGCTTTTTCAGCAAAATGACAATGTACCATAATTGGCGGAAAATGGGCCAAAGGGGTCCACTCACGCCACCGAATCGTAATAGGGTTGGTCATAAGATTTCGCTTTGTCCGCATTTGGGTGGTCTTTGTGTCTCTGTCAGTCCGACAAAACAGGAAGAATGAGCTTAACTGGATACAAAATTAAAAAAAAATCATAAATAAACATACATTAATAATTTAAGTTACTTCGACAAAGTTATCACTGGTTATGATAACTAATGTCAACTTTTTTAATTTGAATATTAAAATATAATTATTTGAATTAATTAAAATAATTAAAAACTCATTTTTAAATGTTTGTTTATATGTGGGGCATAAAAGTAATGGCAGAAATTAGGATTACTAATTAATAATGTACTGAATTCGAGATTTTGTAGGAAACATAGCCTATAAAACTAGGATTGGCCTTTAAATTGATAATAGGAAACATAATTTTGAAGGGACAGATACATAAAATATAGAATACACGATGACTGCTTTCAATTTTTTTTAAATTTTTTGAATATTGTTGCCTTTGCTCTTATACCCCATATACCTAGAAGGAGAAACCAAAAATAAAAAAAATGAAAAAATATATAGTTACCACCGGGACTTAAGCCCAAAGCTTTTTCTTACCGGAAGAATAACACTACACGTTAAACAATTTTATCACGTTCAATTTTCGAATTTACCTATCAATCCTATTATAGTGAGGTATGTCTATAATTTTTAAGAAAATGCTTCTTTTATTATATTTTGGATCTAATTTGTTTTAATTATCTAAGAACCATGTTCCAAATACCGTTTTCACCACAGAATGTGTTTTCATTAAATTTTAATAAAAATACATACAATAATTTATTAAGGAAATCATAACAACATACCAACACGCAAAACAAGCATAAAAACGAATTATTATAAAATTTTGAAAATGCATATAGAAAATAACCATAAAAACGTTGGCCGGTTATTAGTGTTTATTGTTCTAGATATTTAATCTATCAAAAAAAATTGTAAAAAAATAAATTAAATCGATTATTAGTATTTTCACTTGTAAGACAATTAAAAAAAAACTAAAAAGTTTTAGAATACCGAATATTTTTATCACTGTCTCTCTACTCATTTTAATAGTCGTTTTATACATTCATTTTGATAATCGTCGGGACGTGGATGGGGTGGATGTGTTTAGCGCTTCTTTAAACAACTTTAAGAAAAGTGTCCGTACCAATACATACCTTTCATTAGCCGCTCCTAGTTTATTCCAAAATTTTCAGCTTTTTTGTGTGTACCTGCTATATGATAACAATATTTTTAGATGTAGGTATGTTCTAAGAACACAGTTTCTGGATTTTGTCCCCAGAGAAATGATTAATTACAGAACCCACAGAGACGAAGCAATGAGAAACGTGTGTGGAACTTTTTGTACGATGGATCAGGGCTCACTACCTGTATGAGATAACTTAAGTAATCATTCTACACAATGCAACGTTCACCAATTCCATCGTAAGAATATCCACACATTATCAAATTTGAAAAGTTATACATTATGTTCAAATCTGAGAATCTTACGTTCATTTTAATGGACCATGCTAGAGATGTCTAGTCTTTTCTCATGAACAGGTTATACATAGATTTTCGTCGCAACTGGTAATGATATGTCTGTAATTTTAAATTTATTTCTATATTTCAGCCGTGTGATTTTATTTTTTTCGTCGATGGTAACGCTACTATTTATTGTTTTTATTTTTCTCATCTGAATTTCTTTTACCATAAGAGCATGATGCAGACATTCTTAATTGGAGAGATAACATTTATTTTACCTGTATTTAATGTGTGTAGGTACTATCAACGTTTCTGTATGTATCTCTTTAATTAAAATGAAAAAAATGAAAATAAAATGGTATTCCACAATTTTCTTCTTTCACACGCAGATATAAGCGATTGCAATTAAACAGTCAGTGAAATACTTCAGCCGCTGACGTCAAAATATTGAAGTCGAAGAGGGTTCAATATGTATTTTGAAGATAAACAGATTCAGTGTGGGAGATGCGAGGAGAGTGGCGGTCGGACGGTCGAGTCGCTCCTGTCTCAACAAGTAAACATCCCGGCGGGGATTATCCGCCCATATAGCGTGTGGCCCCAGCCTCCCTTCTTAAGTCTACCACCACCCTACATGCTAAAGGGTTGGGTTCAGAGTTCACATCCAAGTGCAGGCCATTATTCTATGTTGGCGACCAGCAGACGGCAGCCGTTACGTCAATGGTGCCACTTTAAAGTTTCATTAATAATTGCAAAATTTAGAGCCGTGTCTATGGATCCGTGAATGTTAGGAGAATCCGATACAATGACCAACATAAGGAGTTATACATCCGCGAGCCTGAAATTTAGATAGAAAGTGGATGATGTTTTACGAGGGAATGATAAATTATTTCGAATTATTTATTAGCAAATATTAAAAAATTAAGCGTATTAAACTATTATTAAGGTGAAAATTTTGTAAAAAAAATTAACATCCCTTTCCTATCAATGAGATCTTCAACCCTATTTCATACGAAATTTTACAATACCAATTGAGGCTATTTATGTCACGTTTTATTCATTCTCAATTTTTTTTAGTACTTATTCGCATTTGATACACATTAGATATCATGAAGTGTTGTTTGTAGGGACACAAAGGAATACCTATGCATTAAATTCACCGTTAACACTCATCCATCACCTTGGAAACAAGTTCTCGAAATTCATGGATATTTTTAGTTGTAGGAGCACCCGAATTAAATAATTATTTAGAATACGCCAGTAGTAGGTACTAATTACAGGCCAATGGAATAAAGTTTTATTTATTTTTGCTCTCCATGAATTATATGTTTATTTATTTTACAGTGCACTAATTATTGTTCATTACACCTTTAAATATGTTTTAATTCTATATTTAATTTTTATTTGGTTTATTTTATTTCCTTATCTTGTTCATCTAGTAGGTATATTGGTTTAATTATCTTTATTTTACTTTATTATTAATTTGTTAAAGATTTCAAATTATTACTGTTTGCCTTTGTACTATATATATTGTATATTTCTCTTAAGTGTTATTATTTCTATTATTGATTTTTTAATTATTTACTTTAAAATGTGTTTTACGTTAGTTAATCCTTGTAACTCTCTCTTACTGCAAAAGTCCAATTGTCCCTTGATTAACAAATAAATAAATTTGAGTTCAACAATGTCTGTCTAACTAGAAGAATCTTTGCTAAGTTAGGCATAGTTTACAAATTAGTTGTACAATTTACAAGCGTCTAGTAAATAAAATATCAAGTAATTATCATTTTATTTTAGTTCCTTTCATTTTATTTCAGTGGTGATAAATCGATGTTTATTAGATACATGATTAATAAATGCTGAATACACACACATTCCTACATAAATACAAATATAAAATAATATGTAGAAAACCTCTCATCCACTACCTACCTCGCTAGGTATATAGGTACCTCTATCTATTCTGAGGTAAGTAACCTTTGTTGTTCTTCACACCAATTATTTATTTACAAGTAAGTACAGCAAAAATTATATATAATTATTTTATTTATTAAATTTATTATTTTATTTACTTATAAGTTAGTTTGTATAAAAAATATAGAAAAAAAGAAATATACTTATTAGAAAAGGTACAGAAATAAGTAATTAATAAAGGCATATGTTTGGATGAGAGCACCAATTTTGTGTCATCCCATATTTTTAATCCAATATTTTATAAGGTATTTCAATCATATTTTCGTTGGGATTTATTATTTTTATTTATTTATTAAAGACATTGTAACATTTTGTTAAAAAGTTTGGGTCCAAAGTAGTTGAAACCTCTTTGCCCATTTGAAATGTGTTTTGTTGTGATTTGTAAATTAAGTTTGCTTGTTCGTGTGGCAATTGTCGTTTGGGTCATTTTAAAATGAATGTGAACTTTTGTGTGTGTCCGTATTTTAGGGTAGCATAGCGAGCCTCGTAGTTTGTTTTTTTTGTTTTTTTTTTTTTTTTTAAATAGAGATGCGAACATGGAATACGTGTCACATCAATATTCTTACTATTTTCAAACTAGGCTAAACGCTTGTGCTATGAAAATAGGACTAACTTGCTAGTCTGGAGTGAGGTTCGAACCCGCGACCTTTGGATCACGAGGCGAGTGTCCTAACCACAAGACCAACAAGCTACTCTAGTCCAGTGGGTATGACTGGCTTCTCACACTGAGGGTTCCGTTTTCGATTCCCGGTGAGGTTAGAATTAATCTATGTGATTTACTCAAGTCTTAGTATTTTGTAATGAGTTTCGCTTCTGCAATTGGGCGTTGAAGCGTAAATAAAATAAATTTGTATAAAATAAAAAAACATTCAGTTCTTGTTAATATGGGTCTTTTGAGGATAACTTTTATAACAGAGTTGCAATCACCGGATTGAGTGCACTCATAGTTGCTCCTCCCCACGCAATTATACCACGTTCTATCATCGAACAATTATAATTACTACAGCGAGATCTCATCCAGTAAGGCTAACCTGGATATCGAGTGTCGGACTGACGCCGCACAACGAAGCGCGTTACACGAAGTGCATCACACGGGGCATGGGAATAAATGAAAAAGAAGGGAAATCATTGCACTTGAAGCAATCTTCCCTCTATCCGCTCCAGTTGCAGCCGGCCGCACACGTTTGTGTTCCCCCGGTAGCCGCTGCCGCTACCGAAACGTGCCCCGTACGCGTCGTGACTCTGCCGCAACGAGCAGCGCTTATTATTATATAGCGCTATATTGGCAGATGCATCTCGTCTCTCGTCTATAACGAGTATGAAGGCTATCCCCGCCCCGGGGACCGGCTTTGCAGTCGCGGTTTCGCCTTCTAAATCGAAACGGCGCCCGGACATGTCAGTTCGGTTTTTAAAAATTTGGATTAAGGTCAGGAAAAATGGACTGTATTGGACCGAGAAAGGAAAGGACTTTTTGTTTCTTGGCGTCCTTCCAGATGTCACTTCACCAAACACTCGGTTGGCCGCCAACGTGCGTTACTCCCGAAGTCCGGCGGTGACGAGATTATAAAATGTTTATAAAATGCACAATTAAAACAAGAGGAAAATTGGCGCTTTTAACAACAAGACTTGTCGAAACGAAGGGTTAATTTAAAGGTAACATTCATACTATTATAAATTAGGGCTAACTTGCTGGTCTGGAGTGTGATACGAACCGGCCACCTTTGGATCACAAGGCGAGAGTTCTAACCACAAGACCAATAAGCCACTCATTTGTACTTGTCCCTGAGTTATCTTGGCATTGGTAGACATATTTATTGTTTACTCTATTGTTGGTTGTCAAAGAGCCTACGGTGTTTTGGCATGATTCGACGATTTAACAAGATAATAAAGATTTTTGGCTAAAAACTGCACCATTATACATCAGCCGTATTCGCCAGATAAACCCTTTTATTTAAAAGAAAGAAAAAATATTAAAAGAAGGTGTATTGTCAGAAGGTGTAAATAGAGACAGAATCGCTGAAGGAACTATAAGTCGTACATAAAACTTTGTCCAAGAAGTAGCTTGCTGATGTGGTGGTCATGACGCCCGCCTACTGATCTGGTGGTCAGGGATTCGAGCCTCTTTCTAGGACCGGCTTTGCAGTCGCGGTTTCGCCTTCTAAATTGAAACGGCGCCCGGACATGCAACGAAGCGCCATCTCTCTCCGGCGCTTGCCCAAGACGAAACGAGACGGAACATGACACTTTTTATTTTTGACGAGATCTTTATTACGCATTTTTACCGCTCATTATTTTTACGATTCCGGGTCTTTCGAAATTCGGGAAAGCCTTATTTGAGACGCTCTTCCCGCGGGGTTAATTCGGTATATTTTATTTTATGATCCATACTCGTAATCATACATCGCACCCCAAGTCCAAAACCTTTAGAAAATATGTATTTGGATTTTTTACTCGTGGAATTCCTAAAACTGTACAGTCAGCTTCTAACGAATCTGTTGCTAATATGTGAATTTTATTATAACAATTTTTACTGTAAAAATTAATTGTACCTACTTTTATTTACTTGATATTTAATTATAAATAATATGAAAAATGTTTACTTTCACTATTTGTTATTTATAACAAATATAACGTTTTCAATGCTCCAATTTTTCCAATTTCTTGGGGTCTACGATACTGTATGTGATTACTTTATATTATTAGGTCCTTACATATGAAATTGGCGTTTAGTATGGGAGGAACATAAAGCCGATTTTTTTTTATTATAATATATTTATTTAATCAAAGTATGTACCATTGCTATCTATGCACTTTTGCCATCTCATAGGTATTTCATCGATCCCTTTACTAAAAAAACCATTCGGACGGGAATCAATAAAATCTTTGAAGGAGGTTTGGACTGCCCCATCGAAGTTGAATTTTTTCCTTTGCAAGAAGTTATCCAAATTTCGAAAAAAATGGTATAATCTGTTGGGGCAAGGTCCGGAGAGTACGGTGGATGTCTTAGACATTCCAATTGAAGCTCCTCTAATTTGGTAGCCGTCTGTTGTGCAGTGTGTGGTCTAGCGTTATCATGAAGCAGCAGTGGCCTAGAGCGATTAACCAGCCTCGGTTGTTTAGCAGCTAGCTTTTCCATCATGGTTTGCAGTTGCTGACCATAGACCATCGTGCTGTAATCTTCTTTCCAGATTTAAAAAAGCTGTATGAAGACACCAGCACTAGTCAGCACCATAAGCCACAAGTACTTTTGTGTGATTCAATTTTTCGCTTGGGGCAATTGGGGTGGTGTTTGGCTGGTTCGGCAGGGTTCAAGCCATTTGCTAATGAGCGCTTCCGATTATCGTATCAGGATCGCACTTTTCATCAACAGGTAATGATTCATCGATTTCAAAAGACACGCCCTGTTTCATTATTGTGCTGGTTGAGTAATGCAACGCAGCAGTCAACGCGCGTTTGTTGATTTGCTTCACTCAATTCGTGAGGTACCCACCTTTCAAGCTTTTTCACCTTACCATTTGCTTCAAGTGGATTAAAACAGTTTTATCACTAACACCGCAGCCTGCAGCTAACTCGGATGTGGTTTGCGATGGATCCGCTTCCACAATAGCCTTCAATTCTTCATTATCAACTTTGGTCTCCGGCCGTCCACGGGCTTGTTCTGCAGGTCGAAATTTCCAGAACGAAAACGTTGGAACCAAAAACGCACTGTGTTTTCTTTTGCGGCACCGTCGCCATACACATCATTAATCCTTCGAGCCGTTTCTGCAGCACTGGTACCACGGTGGAACTCGTACTCGTAAATAACGCGATATTTCAATTTTTTCATTTTGTAAACTGAGTGACGCAAAGAAAAAAACAATTGAGGAAAAACAAATGAATTATAATTTTCAAAACACAAATACATGGGTAAATAGCTGTATAAATTTGGATTTGGAATTCCTAACCAAAGAGAAGATATTTGAGATCAAATTTGCCAGTACGGCGTAACGCCAATTTCATATGTAAGGACCTAATATATTATACTAGCTGCAACAAAAAAAAAGGAACATTGGTTCGCGTCTTTGCTAAGCCCTGGTATATATTTATAGCATCTTTTTGGCAGTCTACGGAGAGCAGCATGCATTAATCGGCCGGTTCGGCTTTGGTGGCCCGGAGTTCAAGCCCCATCTCTGGCCGTTTTTTTAGCCGTAAATTCGAACGAAATTACGGACGTTACACGAAGTTACGGAGACAGACAGAAAAATAACGAAATTATTATATTTTCGATTACATTTACGTTTGATTATAATTTCTATCACATATAATACTATATATTATACTCTGACTACTCTACATACGGCTAGACCGCTTAATCCACTACCGCAAATGCATCAGCTCTGTAGCATTGACACTTTTACTAACTGCCTTCTTGGCTAAACATCAAAAGTTTCTAATTTTACATGAATTTGCAATGGTAAAAAAAGTCTTATAAAAAACCCTCTAAACATTTGACTTAATATTTAAAAATTAATTCGGCGCGATACTTTATGTACCTACATTGCCGCCATATTCTTGATTTTCAAATTTATCTATAATAATTTACACAACTACAGCTAAGCTAATATTTATTTATTTACAAATCATAAATTGGATGTGCAAGTAGCGCTGTCTGTCTGCTGACACATCGTATTACCAATACTAAACTTAAGAGACTAAAGGACGACGTGAGGAGTGGGAGGGGGAGGGGAAGATTCGAGTCGGGTGGGTGTTGCTGATTAAAATATATTCTAAAAGAAAGCAGTCTATCCTTCAGTCGAAACATAATAATTTCCTCACTTTTTGCCGTACAAGCTGATATTAATTTTTCGAAATTTTCCTGTGCAACTATCTGAAAGGTAATTTTAAATTATATTAAAAAAATTATAATATTGTTTAATTACACTATTTGTTATTTAGGTATATCAATTACAATCCTTTCAATGCTGATGCATCATCTTCAGTAATATTACTAATGCTAAATTTAAGACTAAAGACTAAAGTATGGAAGGTTTAGTTATTTTATGGACAGGAAATAATATTAATTAAATATTGATTGTAATAGTGACTCTATCGATGCCTTTCGTCACCTGAAACTGATAGCTGAAGAAAATTTAATTTTGTGAAAAAAAAAATTCTTGCGTGAAGCGGTCATATAACTTTGTCTCTTTCTCGCATAGACAGCGATAATGCATAATTGACGTATTATATGACGGTCACGACATTCTTGAAGAGTCATGACCAAAAAATCGACGTGTAATAGGGTTTTTTGTTTTTCTATTACAATTTAAATAGTATTGTATTTAAGCATTAAAGTTGACACTTTTGCATATCAATATAACAAAATGTCATTATTTTGTTCATATTTATCACAGTAAAACAATCAAATTTAAAAAAAAAGATATTTTTGCAGTCAATTTAATAAAAAATATATAACTTTTTATTATAAAACAATAATGAAAAATCTTACAAAATTAATTTAGATTAACGATGTACAAAAATGTGACATTCTGAACTCAAAAAAGTTTTTTTGGAAAGGCAATAAGTCGAAGCGATATGTACATAAAAATCTTTATTTATTTATTTCTTAATCACATATAGTATAAAATATTGGTTGTACTATGTCTGTCTCACTAGAAGAATTTGTGTTGAGATAGGCATAGTTTACAAAATGCTTGTACAATTTATTAGATATTAATTAATTAATTTATATGTGTCTAGTTTCAAGATATTTCCCCTTTATGTTGGGGAAATAACTTGAAACTAGACAGATTCGAATTATTAACAAATACATAATAAATTAAATTAAATTAAATTCGTAAATTGTTAGGTTAAAACATGTTAGGTGACGTTTTTATCTTGAAAAACGGAAGAGATGTAAAACTCCATTTAAAAAACAGGCTTATGGATTATTGTTCCCTTTAACTGGATTCCACATCGTGATTTGGGCTCCCTCTTGTTTTACCACCTGTACGGACATCGTTCTCAGTTTAAATTACCCGCCATTTTTGCTCGCCAGAACACGAAATGAACGTGTTTCTGTGATTTGGGATGACTGCAGTATTTACGATGGCAACACTCACTGAACTGATGCGAGTTGGGAAAACAGATTAAATCCCACTTTATTTCACGTTGTCTCGTGGATGTAATTCAGTAAAAGTAATTGTTTTTTGAACAACTATGGTTATTAGGATCTTTAAAAAAATTGAAAAAAACAGAAATTCAAAAATTTAAAAGATGTGACACTATTTCATAAATAAAATAATTAAAACTTCGTTTTAACCACACTTCAATTTGGTTTTAAAAATATAGCATGTTTAGGGAGCGATGCTCCCTAAACATGCTCCCTTTATTTTATATTTTTATTTATTTATTTATTTCAACGGTACTAAACCAATTATAATAATAAAATAAATTTTATATCTAGATATACACTGTACATTGTTTGTGTAAATATATACATATATGCAGGTACAATTCATATGCACATAAATATATACATATATGCAGGTACAATTCATATGCACATTCATACATTTTACATACCAAAGTGTATTTTATTTTTATTAAATTTATTGATGTTAAATTCTGGCCTTACGGGTATGACTGAAACAATACTTCTTCTTTATTTGTCTAAAGCAACGTAATAGCAACGATAGCGACCGTGAAAATCTGACATGTGTCATTCTGTTGACACCCCTTTTATCTCTCGGCTGAGCCGAGAATGTCGACACCATTAACCCCATTCATTGGTTATTGATGACGACATCAACTACGAATCAGTTACCGACTGAATGAGGACATTTTGTAATGACCTATTAAAAGACTCACGCGAAACCTCGCGATCTGTCAAATTACCGCTACCTACCAACTTACATTGTAGATTAACAAATTTAATTGTAAACACTTTTCTATTTAACTCAAATGAAAAAAAAAATATAATGAAGAAAGTGATGTTAAAGAAAATATGTGAAGCGAGTGTTGTAGAATTTAGAATTTGTTGAATTCTATACAAAATTTGAATGTAAGGTAGATATTACACGTTGTATAATGTTAAAAAAAGGAACAAAAACGACATCCAAAAATGTATACACATAAACACAAAGATTAATTAACTCGAACATATTTATCTCCTCCATGCGGTTAGTTCGTTAGTTGTATATTCAGTGTGTTTGGATACAGCGCACTCACACGTCGCACAAGTAAACGTATGCTGCGAATGTGTGGGAATATTTCCATGGACCGGAGTATCTTTTCCTTTGACGGAATTTCCAGCAGGGCGTGTCTGCGGCAGAGGAGTGGGCGGAGGGTGGGGGCAGGGGGGGTATTGACGTCACGGCAGGTCACCCCGACGGGAGAAAAGGGTGTCAGAGGTTCCACATTCTACGGATGACAGGGTGAAAAAAACATTTTTTGCAATAAAAAAATATACTGTGTACTTCTATGTAAATGATACTCTAATGAGGTAAGTTAATAGAACTCCATAATAGGGTAATCTTACATTTTACAGATATCTATGAAAATATATGAAATAGATTCGGAAAAATAAATTATATTTTGTAACTCAGTATGGACGGTGTGGGATGTTTTCATTCATAATTTTTATAATAAGAATCTTAAAAAATAAGAATCCTTAAAACGCGATGTGATTGGTCGTGACGTTGTTTGGCTAAAATTATAGACAAACATACCTCATTTCTATTGTAACCGTTCGTCTTCCTTTTATTTTTGCTGGTGTTTGCATGTTTTTTTTTATGGATTTTTGCCGTGTTTGTGACCTATTTTAATAAAATAACCATCTAAGAACACATTTAAAATATTGGAGGAAATAGCTTACCGAAAATAGACGTTTCAATAATGGATTCATTTTTCAGTTTTCAGGAATGAATTTCTACTTTTGGGTACCATATAATATCTACAAAACTTTTTCCTTGAAATTATGGACATACTATTCAAAAAAGCCGGCTTGTTTTGTAAAAAAACGAATAAACGTCTAAATACGCAAATTTGCTGTTACGTATTATAGTCATGCTTCTTGTTCTCATTGCACGCCCCTGATAGTACCTACCTACCAGGCGCGTGCAGTGAGTACATTATATTATTATAAGTAATATTATATTTAGTGAAAAATATCGAAATTAAATATTTACCAGTCGTAAATCTGTTCAATATCACGGGAAATAATAATAATTAATAACGACCCTTGCATGTAACTTGAGCCGCGCGCTGATTGACGTGTCGCACTCGGGCGACCGGGCCTCATTAGCTGTTGTTGTTGTAATTCAAGCCTAATTCCAGCGAGAACGGGGGGACATTAATTAAATTAATAAAATTAGAGATTTATTTAAAATAAAATTAGTAATTAAACTAGAGAAAAATTATTTAATATAACAAAATATACCATACCCAGTGGGCATGGCTCTAGCTTCTCGCTCATAGGGTTCTAGGTTCGATTCCCGGTGAGGTCACAATTAATCTGAGCGATTTACTCGAGCCTGGGTGTTTTGTGAATTTTTCGCTTCTGTAATTGGGCCTCTTGGCCTGTTGAAGCGTAAAAAAATATATTTTGTCATATCATCAGTTGATGAATATTATCAATTATATATAATAATTTCGTTAAAATAATTCACGGCTAAAAAAAAACAAATTAAACAGCAGGAGATGGGGCTTGAACCCCGGACCTCCAAACCCGAACCGGCCGCTTCACGCATGTTACTACGGCTGCCTTTCCTTGGACCGCCAAAAAGATAGTATAAATGTATACGAGGACTTAGCAAAGATGCGAACGAATCTGTCATTTTTTACGGGTTACCGTTAAAACGCATCGAGTAAGCTTTGTTTTTCCATTGTCAGCTGGAAAAATTAATCAAATCGTATGTTTCTTTAATAAACGAGATGTAAAGATTATTTTAAAATACATTAAGATATTATTTAACGTGTAGAAATATTGTACAAGATGTCTCATAGCTAGTAGCAAAAACTTCGGGAGAGTCTTCTTTTTTCACACTTTGGGTGAAATGTCGACAGTTACGGAGGTAAGCGTCATCAAAGTTTGTATTTTTTTTTCAATATTTTTGACTTCTTTACAGTAAAAAGTTGGACTACGACTATTACTTAGTATCTTATACGGAATATTAATTTTTTTGTTTGCTTTGATGCAAGTCAAATAAAATTATTAAAGACACAATTACGACTGGAGATTTTATGGTTCAGATAAATAATGAAAAATAAGTAGTTAAAACAATAAAAATCCGAAAAAGTTAATATATCGGACATGTTATGAGTCATCCAGAGAAGTACAAGATCTTGCAGATGCAATTCAATGCAATGCATATGCATGCAGATGCAATGCATATTCTAATGCAGGGAAAGATTCGTAAAAGTCAGGGTCCTGGAAGAAGACCGTAATGGCTGAAAAACCTGAGACAGTAGTTTGGCCAGTCTATTGAATAAATATTTCGGGCCGCAGAAATTAAAGTGATGTAGTTAACTAGATACTAAAAGTTTTTTGAACGCATAGGGTACAAGAAAAATAAATTTTGATTTTTTTAATACATTTTCACATTTCAATGGGCTTTCGTTATCAGGGCTTATGTAATGAGCTTCTGAAATATGTTTCGAAACATCGTCTACAATAGAAACCGATCCACTGCAGGAGAACTTTATTATCATATAAGCAACTTTAATGTTTTAAAAGGATGGCTGTCCAGACGAGATGTGATTATGGTAACCCTGAACGTAGCTCTACTGTAAGGGTAGGTGGTTGTGGAAAGGGTAAGGGGTGAGAAGGCTTTCAAACACCGCGGCTTATCCCGGCCCATGTCTGCACAAAACACAAGGGAAACCTCCGAGAAATTAACGTAAAGATAGTTATAAAAAGGTATTTTCCATCGAATAGATATTCTCATCCTCTGATGTAGGTTGTTACTAAATTTCTTATTTGTTGAACATTTATAGGCATTTGACTAATATTGCTTAACAATTGTAAACAATATCGAAACATGTTTGTTGGCTTTATGATTTTATTGAATCTAGAAAATTTTATTCAATACTTGTTTTTAAAAACAGAATAAAGAAACTAGAACTACGTCATCTTTGTTTAGATACGTGTTTTATTATGGCGACAGAAGATCCTGAATCTTGCGTGTAGGTACCTTTATACATACCCATTTTAAGAATATAAGTTTATTTATAAACAAAGTTACTGGACGCAAAATTTGACTGGAACACTATTTTGTAATTCGGACTGATTCACCACTGGAATATTCCACAAGCGGGTATGTTTTATTTACACAGTGTCACAGTTCGCTTATTTCTCGCTGTTTCTATGACTTTTGTCCTCTTTGATCAATCGCAGCTGTCAAAGTAAGAATGACTCAACTCCTCTGCCGCGACGTATTTTATAAATAAGGACACGATTTTATCAAAGTTTCTGGTATAATTTCGCGTAATCCAGATCTTTTTAAAACATTCTAAAATAATTCAATCTTATGTGCAGTTACTCGATTATGTGCGATTTCCCTCGACTTCAGAATCACGGGACAACGTTTATCCGCGATGTTAGTTCTAAATAATGTTATTAAGGAATACCTTGCAATCGTAAATTATATTTTTATTTCTGTTCTGAGTCTAATGTAAAATAAAAATTAAATTGTAATATGCTTACTGACAACAATAGTGCGTAGTAATAGTGCGTGTAGATAAAGAAGTATTTGAAAACACCTACATAGGTTTCTGTAAGATAGTAGGTACACGGGATTCTATAAAATACTATTCAATAAGGTATTTTTGATAAACAGTAGGTAAGTACCTGGTTATGAAAGCCTTTAGAATATACGATTATTTATTTATTTATTTATGCCCAAGGGGCTTTTACAAGTAATAATATGAATATACAATAGATGTAACAAAATAGTGTGGTTGAACATTGTAACTTAAATTTGTTAAAATAAAATACAGTAAGACAATACTGTTTAAAAAAAAAAGGATTAATTAATTATTTGCAGGCTTTTACATGAAAAATACAATAAATGTACTATAATAGAGCAATATATTATAATTTCAATATGTTAAAATAAAATCCATTTAATTTTTTATTCTATATCGGAATTCTATATCGGTATCAATATTGAAATATCATGAGAATTTGTGAAATTCAGATAGCTGTTCCATGTCTCTGAGAGGGTATTCCGAAGCAGGATTCTCCTACACCTTTGATGTGAATGATTTTATATATGTTTAATATTTGCTTTTGTTTATATATGTTTATATATTCCTAACTTATTTATAACATTTACGAATTAAATTTGATAATGTAAATGTTATATAAAAAATTAATAAATTGATATTGAAATTTAAAATCAACGGATCAAATGACGAAATTTTCTATTAGACCAAACATGCGACAAGTAAGTAAGTGTGATTGTCAGATGCAAAAACGACGTACAAAGGTTCGTACTCCATCTAGATGGTATTTTGTAGACTGGGATGGATAAAGTAAAAAGTTTTCTGCCAGAAGTGATGTCGATATTCTATGACTAAGACCTTTGATACAATACAAATACAATACAAATGGCCTATAAATGATTGTTTTTCTAGCGGAAAATTTTATTATTGAAACCATTTTCGACCCATCTACCGATCTAAGTAAGATTAAGATTAAAGTAAATTTTATGAACGACAATGTGTCTCGGATATCCGTCGTTTTTTATAAATTGTAACATGTCATCCCGATAAACCCGAGCAGAACAAAGCCGCGCAAAACAATCCGGACAATCCGGACAATCCGCGTCGACATTGCCGCGCGAATCAATATAATAAAATTAAATATTTTTTTAAACTTAATTTCATTTTGTGGGCAGCCTATCAACCTTATTATAATATAATTACTTCAGAAATGTCGCTTTATTTGGAAAATTTCTATTACTAGTACAAAAAGAAAAACAAAGATAAGGCACTTTTTTATTTTTTGGTCGCTTCTTGTCTCTGGTTTACTTTTTTTTACGCTTCAACAGGCCAGAAGGCTCAATTACAGAAGCGACATACATCTTAAAACACACAATTGAGTAAATCACATAGATTAAATTGTGACCTCACCGGGAATCGAACCCGGAACCCTCAGTGTGGGAAGCCAGTGTCATATCTACTGCTTATTTTCTAAGGTCTCGTCTCACTTGTCAAAATAACTCTATATTCAGCTCGATGCCGGCGGTTATTTATAGATACTCGATGCTCTCGAATATTCCGGAATAGTTTAGTTAATTCTAAAGTTATAAAGAATGTTCGAAATGTTCGATTATGTGTAGTTCTTATACTCTGTAATGTTTTATACTCTCGTGACATATTATAAAAAAGTCAATTGGATCATTGTCTTTTTTGTTGTACTTAAACTATCCCTATCCATTTTCGTGACGTAGCGGTATTTAAAAATGTTAATTTTTGTTTTGTTAAATAATATAGGTTTGATGACACCTTCTCATAATAATACGATCTCAAAAGTTTTAGAAACTGTAAAGAAATGAGGTTTTGATTGTATTTAATAAAGAATAAAAAATACATTTGTGTCGTGACAGAGTTGTTTATTATTGTTGAGATTTTGTACCAAACAAGACAATAAAAAAGAGAATGACCCAATTAAACTCAAAGGAAAACGTTGCGAAAAAAATGGCGGAATACTATGGATCATTTAATAGTAATGAACGAGCATAATCAATGGAATGTGTATTATCCTCTGCATAATCGAGCGGAAAAACAGCGTGGTGATAAATAAGCCATTAATAAATAACCTACAGCAAATTTGTAAATTTCTTTCATTAAAATGAAACGCAATATTTTTCACATACCGTTATATAATATACATACGCACACGTTAAAAAGAAAACTCTTTCAAGTAAGGGATGGCCTTTTACCAAAACTGGAGCTGGAAGGGGATGAAATAATAATATATAGAATAGCCGAGATGAAGTGTAGGGATGCTGAATAAAAATACGGGTCTTTTCAGACAGCGCATCTTTCAGTAGCAATACCTTTCATGCTTTCATTACCCCAGGGAACTATAGACTACAGACTCCAGCGCGAGTCTAGAGTCTCTTCATTACGTAGGCGGGTAGCTACCGCTGAAATCATGGTGAATGCTGAAATATTCCGGACGTATGTATTTTTACTTTTGTCCTTTTTTATGTGAGAGCATGGCGTTATTGTAATTAAAAATTTCCATACACATATTTTGCATGCTCGTGTATCGCGCCTTAGTGCAAGATCACCTTTGCAAAATGTGCTTTCTGAGGTAATGTGGTTTCAAGTTTTATGTTCTCGTAATTAAAGTACACTCAAATAAGAGAACGTCTCGAAGTTACTGACGCTTATTGGCGCTTGCCGAGAAATCACAGTTACGTGGCTGGGACACGTCTTGCGATGCTGGCAGATAGACTGCCAAAGCGGGTATTCCAGGCAAGACCAGAAGGCAGAAGACCTAGGGGCCGTCCTAGGAGGAGCTGGCGGAAACAGTTGAAGGACTGCTGCGAAGCGAGGTTGCTACTAAATTAGGCTGACGTGGTGAGCGAAGCCCAAGACAGGAAAAGATGAAGCCTTTTATGTGGTGCAAGGACCCCGATCCAATAAGAAAAGGTTTAGAAGAAGAAGAAGTGATTAAAAATGTGCTGTAAGCATTATAAGTGATACTTTTGCCGTTAGGGAGATAATTGATCTGAGAGTAATTTTTGACACTAAATTATCATTCACTCCCCACATTGACTTGATAACTAATAAAGGTCTCAAATGGTTGGGATTTGTTTTAAGAACTACACAAAAATTTACAGACCTGCGCACTTATAAAAACACAAGTATCATTTTTGTTCCAGACATTTCAACATTCAAATTTTTTCATAAATAAAAATTATTTTAGCAAGTTCTTACTCGCATAAAAAATAAAAAGGACAATTTTATTTACTAAATAAAGAAGTACATAATATGAAAACAGTATTAATTTCGGTAAAAAGTTGAAGTTTTATAAATTCGCTTAGGAATGAATACCAATATGATCCGTAATAAAAGTAATGATGTTCAAAAAAAACATTCCTAACTCAAGTATGTACATTTCTTTGAAAGGCCTATCTTATTTTAAAATTTTTTATCGCTGAATAATTAATATTCATTTTTTAATCCCACGCCCTCTTGACTACACTTCTCCACTTTTCTCGGCATCTAAGGGCCGCTACAAATTCTGTAGTTTTTTTTTACCAGACCATCTAAATATTTCACGAAGTTTCTTGAAAATTTTCTCCATCATAGTCCTCCCCCTCTTCATCACTCTTTGCGGATCAATCATGTTGCTATATTTTTTTGAAGTGGAAATAACGTTCAGACGAGGGCTATTAAATCTTGTCAAATATATCCTCGCTAATTCGTGACCACAATCTGTATGCAATAGTCTACATTTAAATACATATTCTTCCTCTAGCAAATATTTATGTTATTCATCATATTATGAAAAAAGACGCTTATCAGGCCTAAGAATTTTTCAATTCCCCAGACATGTTTTGTTTAATACACATTTGCATATATAAAAAATTTGCTCACTACTTAGAATTTATGTAAATCTTCTATGCAGTGTGTTCGGTAACCAATGTCGGAATCTTTAATAGCATAAAATATTATCAATTTCATCGACAAAACATACCCTATACGTAAAAAAAAAACATGTTTTTTTCGTATTTTTTTAACAATTGATTTTGGTCCCTTTTTTTAAAATTTTGGTGAAGTACTTAACGTAATTTTGATTCTTATTATTACTCCCTTTCTTTTAATGTCTTTAACTCGTAGCGTCTGCTAGCTTGCTTGACGAAAAAACTTTGGATCGATTTTTAACCCTTTACTCATGATCAAATTGAGCTGAAACTTTGCAGGTAGACTCGTGGCGACGATCAAAATAATCTATCAAATTTTCGTTAAAAAAATAATAATTACAGTATAATTTTGGATTTTTAGAAATTTTAATGGTTTTTTCATACAACTTAGTAAGTTTTGAATATTCTGAAAATTCTCTTTCGTAGCGTCGCCCGACCGAAGCCCAACGCGTAGGTTAAGCGCCAAACCAGTTTCAACTAGTAAATGAGAAAGGGAGTATAATAAAAACTTGGTTTTTGTGGGTTAGTTTTTATCTTTCAAATGAGACCTCTTTGATATTGATAGAACTTTTACATGGGTAGATATAAAAAAATTGACACACCATTTCCATTCATTATGGCTGGAGAAAAATGACATGGGAGGTGTTTTGTCGATGAAATTGATAATATTTTATGATATAAAAGGCTCCGACACCGGTCACTGGATAGGTACTTACCGGACACACTGTATATCTATATAATGCAGATGATTTTTGTAAATTTTAAAATATTTGAAGATTAAATAATATTTTATTTATTTATATCTATGCAATTAACATCTGTAATATTGATTGTGCTATGCCTTTGTCGCTAGAAAAATCTATGTTGAGACAGGTAGGTAATCGATGGTAGAAATATTAATTTATAAAGATATTAAAAAATAAAATACATGTAACTACGTACATAAAACTATTTTTATATGTTATTTTTTCTATTTGCGTCGGCTTTAGCTGCTCATTATCTAAACTTAATAATATATTAACCAAGTTAATTATCTTTAATACTTATTAATTCCCATGCAAAAGAGGCCACACCACAAAGTTTATAAAAAGGGCATTTAGGGATGTAAATATCGGAGACATTATATTTGCACACAGTTTACAAATATAATAGTATTTTTCAAATAATGTTTTTTTTTCAAAACAAAGATGTCGCTTGTTACGAGCCTTGCCGAATCTATGGACGCCTCGCTTATTTCCGAGAATAAGAAGTTGACGAGATAGAATATGACAGCCTTCACTGAGGGCATTCAAATGCCATAAAAGGACAACAAGGGTTTTGACAAATCTCTCATAAGATCATATTTTCGATCATTTTTTTCCACCGACGATTTTCAATAAAATATTGTCTTTTCAGTCCGAAATATTGACTGGCAGGATACATGTCTCGTATTTAAAAAAATGTTTTCTTGTGACGGGCAGTCCCCGAGTAACGACGATTCACACATACGACAAAAAAATATTTTTCACAATATAAAATATATTAAGCAAATCATGTCTTGGTACCAAGCTTAAACTAACAATACTTAAAAATTCTTATTAATCAATTAGAAAAGACAAACAGAAAAATCAATTTAACGAAAAAATATTTTAGCTGCTACCGGGATTTGAACCAACGGACCTCTACTCTATCCGGGAATGGCGCGTTATAATTTCGCCACGGCAGCTTGGTAAATTAAATTAAATTAAAATTAAATTACAACTTCACAGTAATAATGTGTTTTCTTTAACATAGTTAATACTTGTTGGAAATGAAAGCTTATTTTTATGTTTATCATGAAATATAAAATTATTTAAGTAAATAAAATTAAAAAATATATATGAAAAAATAAACGATAAATGTGGAGGCGTTCACTTTGTGGAAATCCATTTTAAATAATTTTAAAACACCATTATGTGTTTTTGTACTCTTTTTATTTGATATGAGTATGTCACTACGTGTTTCCATATATATTATGATTAAAATCGTTGCGGACTAAAACAAAATAAATTTAGAAATACAAGAAAACTTTAATACACAAAATAATATCTTCAATAATTTAATACAACCCTCCATTTTACTCCTTCTCATAATGTTTCCTCTCTCCCACCACCAAAATACCCCTACATTTCCACTGGACCCGCAACCCATACACAAAACGCACACTCCCACACAATTTAGTCTACGCTCACCTGAAGAAAGAAATGTATGTTTCTGAAACATCTGGTGATATACCTATGTATATTCGTGTCAAATGAAAGAAGTGGAAAAACAAAATAGTTTTTTCATTCATAGTTATATAATTATCCCCGTGAGAACGTTCCTGTATTTCCTGAATATATTAAATCCCCACCTGTGAAACTCCTGTGAAATGTTACGCACCTTTCAACTTGTTAAAGTTAATTGATATTTTATATAACGTAACTATATTCTAAAATGAGGCTGACAAATTATTTCTTCTTTGAGAAATGATCCTACGAGAATTTAGTTTTTTTCAATGGCGAACAAAAATGAAGGTAGGCCTTCGATTTGTAGACTAGAATTTATTAAATGCAATTTATTTGAAAAGTCTGAGCGCTGAATAATTTAGAAAATTAATGATACCAAAAAATGCGAAAAATGCCGTACCGAATAAAAAAAAAATGGACGCCATTTTAGAACCGAATACTATAAGTTTAAAAAAATTAGTTTTGAACGGCCAAAACATAAGAGAATAAACTGACAAAATATGATTTTTTTCTGAGATGGGTAAGCAACTAGTGCCGGACCACTTGAAATTGATTGGCCCAATAAGACCAAACATATTACAAGGTCAATGCAATACAATGAAGTGTTAGGCGTGGTGGTCTAGTGGTTAAAGCACTCACTTAGTGAACTAGTTTGTCGAGGGTTTGAGCCTCATTCCAAGAGACCAGAAAGTTAGTCCTAGTACAATCATTAATTTTAGTTTGTAAAAATAAGAATTTTTATGCGGCAGGTATTCCGTGAATGCATTTTTATTTTAAAAAATCAGTCACAAAAATAGTATTCTTCCTTCCAAAAGACATCAAAAATAGGATGTCCTTTGAAGCATTGTAAAGTAGCGCCCTGGTCCTGAAGGACTTTTGTTCATTTTATATTCTTTGTTCTGCCGTAACTTATGATGAAGGTCTCATTTATTTGTTATGAAAACTGGAACGGAAATATCTCCGTTAGAAACAGAATTGTGTATAATGATAATAAAGGCTCTACAAAGACAATCAAAAATATTATTACGTGCACGCAATGATCAAATAAAAAGAACAAATGGCTTTATCAAATAATATATCATTGTTAATTTTAAAAATATATATAATGCTTTAACTACATTCATTAATTGTAATACGTCAACCGGTTTCGATACCACTGAATCTTCATCAGGACGAACGTACTCCTTAAATTAAATGTATGTAAAGGATTCAAATGCCAGGTAGAAGCATGGCCTTATTCTTTGTGTGAGTGTGGTGTGAAAATTAATAGGGAGACATTAAAATGGGGAGTATTTGTTGAATTCAATTAAGCACAACATAATTATATTAGATTTAGTGTAGAGGCACTTTTTGATTTCTAACATTTTTAAATAATCTTGTGCGGCATATCTCTAAAATATGGTTTAATATTATTATTAAGGTAGCTATCTTAGGTGTTCCTTAATTCTAATATTAAAACATCATGCCATTTTACCTATCTTTGTAAAATCATGACCAATCACTGCAGTAAGGTTTATTTAAAATGTAATGATTTAATGGAACCGACTTTACCTTAAGGATATGTTAAGAAATTACCTGTTATTATATTATTGTTATGGTGGGTATAATGCAATTTGATAAATTTTTATCTACCTTTTACGATTTTTTTCAGATTTACATTTCATCTATAAAACCGCAGACGCAGGTTATTTATGGCAATTTGTTAATTTTTTGTAATGTCATTGGTATATTTACTAAACCATACATCATTGAGCAAAGTGAATTGTACTTGAAAATACTTAAATATTGTAAAATTAGATTATTCGCAGATGATGCGCTAGTATACTTCTCAGAAAACAATTATATAGAAATCATTAACAAACTAAACTTTGACCTTAATAAAATATCAATATGGCTGAAAATAAATAAACTGAAATTAAATATTAACAAAAAAAAAGTAATGAACTACGCAAATAAAAGAATACCAGATGCACCGACAATAATTATCGATAGGGAAGCATTCAAAGAAACAACTCATAAAAAATACTTGGGAATTATTATAGTTAATAAATTAAACTTTTTACTTTATGTTGTGACATTTTTTAAAATTATGCTGTGACAAAAAATAGCAAAACAAACTTGGGAAGAATCAGAAGATATATTAAAACAAAATCGTGCAAAAATATATATATAATACAGTAATAGTCCCCCATATCAACTACTGCAGCAGTATAGGTACTATTTCTGGCAAATGAAGAAGAATTGAAAAAAAAACAATAATCCAAAATAAAACCTTAAGAATTATATTAAAGAAATCGATACACAAGAATCAAAGCTTACAAATAATGAAATTCAGATAAATAATTAAATTTAATCTACTTCTATTTATATATAAAATTATTAATGGACACAACAATACAAATGAATTCTTAAGAAAAATTAAAAAAAAAACAACACAAACAAGAAGAAAAGATGAAATAAGATTACCATTGCAAAGGAAAAAAGATTGCAAACTTCTATGATGTACAGTGGGATGAGATTATATATGAAACTACCAGAATAAAAGGGATGAAAACAATATAACGACTTTTAAGAAAAAAATAAAAAGATGTGTGATACTTACTTTAGATAAAAAATTTAATATACTTATATCTTATGCTGTACATACTAGGAAATATAAAAATTATTGTATTACCTACTTTAAGAATAAAAAAATTATGTCCAATCACAAAGTTAACGCTATAAACAACAAAAATATATTGTGAAATCTAAATATTAAAAAAAAACTCAATAAGTCAATAAATTATTGAAATATTTTAATGATATTTTCTCAGTGTGACTTAATAAAATTGTGTATGTCCCGCAACCCCTGAAGGCACGCGAAGCTTTATCGGTTAATGTTTTAATTTATATTTTGTTTATTTATTTATTATTTGAAATAAATTATTGATACTCCTATGTGGATAAAACAAACAGGCCATATCATGCTGGGTCAGGCGGCCACGATTCCAAAGGGTTTCAATGCAGGGTGACCAAACGTATTCCATGTGATAGTATTGCTTGAAAAATATTTTTATTTTTGAATAATATAAATCAATATAATAATAAGTAAAGGTCTTGAGAATACTTAAAACAAAAACGTGTATATGGAGGGTAGAAAAGGGCATTAGTGATTATTTCGAACTTTGCAGGAGAGAAAAAAAAAGTTCCGTCAATTTTTTTGTCAATTTTCTTTGATTATTAAATGATTTTCATATTTGTGTATCCAAAACACACATGGAAATTGTTTAATAATGAAAGAAATATGGACGAAATCAGATGTTATATTGTTCTCCTGTGAAGTTCGAAAATATCTTTTGGATTTCTACCCTCGATATGATCTATTAACATTAAAAATATAAAGTATTTTCTTAAATATACACTATTTGTATGTAATATTGTTACTTCCAAATCAATAACAGTCAATTTACTGTTTTACTTGACATAAAGATGTTTTATATTGTAACGAGATGATTGCGTACTGTCAGAGCCTTTCGAGGATAACAACACGATCGAAATCACTCCATACATTCCATAACATTCTGGTACGCCCAACAACACTCGGGAAACGTCTGGAACAATCTGGAAGCGACAGGGATATTTTCGCAAGTATTAGTAATGTATAGAATAGTCTCGAAGGTTCAAAAAACTAACGTGTCTCATATAAACGGTGGATCCAGTACCGCTGAGAAATCATGATTAACAGTTTTGACGTTTAACCGACGCGACTTAACCTGCGATAAAGCCAACCGCAGTGTTACCAATGCGTAAATTAATCGAAACGACAAATATCGAGCGACGTATTTACGTGCGAGAATCAAATAGAATAAAATCCCAAAATGCAATACAAAAAAATATCAATAAAATTTCATATACTCAGGCATAAAATTTTTTAACAATCTTCCGATCGAAATAAAATAATACAAAACAATTGAAAAACAAATTAAGAGAATCTCAATAAACACAATCAGACACCATTACTCTCAAAATCAAAAACATTTCACTCCATTACTTCATCCCATATATATAATGTAAAATAATTATATGTAACAGTGCAAATTACCTCGTCCGAGCACAAGAGCGATGCTTTTAAATGGAGAGGTATTATGTATAACACAATTATATAAATTATGTATTTTATTGTTTTAATAGACTAGAAATAAAATTTAATAAAAATTGTAGTAAAATTTTAATAAAAAAAAGAGTATATTCTAGCAAGTGATAACAAAGTGTTTCAAAGACGAGTGATTAATTGCGAAATAGTGTGAATTAAAGAATAGTGCTTAAATTTAATTCGTGTCCAGTGATTAATATATAAAAATATTTAATAAATTGATGTGTTTATAGTCAATTTTCGGGATTTTTTTGATATTGCGATTTTATACCTCACGTATAATTTTTGGGGTGGGTTTAAATTTCATGTATGGTGTGACGTTGCAAGATGATTTGCGAGCCCGCCCGTAAGAGTGGTCACCCCGCCTAGCGCCACGGAGCGCGGCGGTGCGTGTCGCCAGTAAAGGGCTCCGCCGACGTGTCGATGCTGTGCTTTAATTCATTCCACATCGTGAATTATTGTCGCCCTATAGATGTCCACAGGTCGTCCAACGCGGACGAACAACGAACGCCGAACCCACCTTATTCCCTAGAATCGAAAAAGTACTCTTTCATAGTGGTGGATTACTGAGTACTGAGAACTCTTTACAACTCCTTGGCGCGAAGTAGACTCGAGAGTGGCTCGATGATCTGGGGGCCACATGAGAGCAAGTACTCTCTTGTGGTGGAGAAAGTCCAAAGAAGGTTCTGAGATATCTCTACATGAGAGAGTACGGGCATTATCCTTGGCTTTACCCAACCGAGTTCCTCCAGGGTATGCTTGGCTACAATAGTCTAGAGACTAGAAGGAATGTTTATTTGATTACACATGTCCCATGATTTTTCGCGGATGTACGGCAAGTTAAGATTAAAATAAACATTACGACAACTTTATTAGAATCAACCGCGTCGTAAAATGAAAATGAAAAAGGACTTAGAAATTGTGTTATTTATGTAATTTCTTTTGAAGATTCTATCGCCATCAGAGTCTGAAACTTGTTCATATTCAGCATAGGATTTTTCTCAATCATAAAATAATAATATTTATCATAATTATATAAATAAAAATAAAAAATATTAATAATAATAAAATAATCATTCTTTCTACAAAATATCACCTTCTGTGCCATCACTTCATCTAAGTATTTGTCATACGACATTTCTGTAAAAATATTCCAAGTTTGTCCACACGCAGTTAACGCCGATTCTGCGTTAACTGCGTGTGTAGTTTTTCTTAGTAGCTGTCAATGGATGGTTGTCGATCCATGCCAGGACTTCTTAGATTCTTAAACTAACCTAAGAGAATCGTGCCCAAAGTCTCAACATGGTGTTTTCAGCTTTCCTAGACATTCACCGATGACCATTCAAAACCAATTTGTCCTCGTAAATCTTTGTTGATCTTAATTGTAATTTAGTCTGGGGTCTTCATTCTATCTGCTTCCCTCCCAAGTTATCTGAGGTATCTGATTGTATCGATAACTGGTAACTGATATTTCGAAATTCTACGGGCAACCAACCATTGGTTCTAGATAACAGTTATTTCTCAGTTACCAATCATCGATACAATCAATTACAAATTTCAAATAACAGTACCATGTGTAGTCGATTGAAATAACGTATTGACCGTTGCTGCAAAAAAAAATTAATTTGGAAATAGTTCCTCTATTAAACTTACATAGAGTTCCATCCTGAGGTCTCCCTTATTGCATTAATTTTCAAACGATTGAATAATATTACTCCTGCTGTTCCACTATATATAGATATTTCATTGCGGCACTTTTTGCTCATAATTTTTCCGCGCCAATACATACAATTTTAATTTTCCATTTTATTTTGTCATAGTTTCCTTTCTTTTTTATTCTATATTATTGTTTACTTGACTGCATTTTCTATATATTGTATTATTTATTAAGATTTTCATAAATTAGATTTTCTTTTCTTTCTTTCTCATTGTTATTTAATTAGATTACACTACCTATACCTATGATTGTAAGTGGTTATTCCTCACCACACACAAGAATCATATTTTTTGGTGAGGTATATACACCCAAAAAAAATATTGATTTGTAAACATTGTCTCTGTATGATTGTAAAAAAATATTATATATATTATTAATTAAATAATAAAAAAATGGTATATACAGGTATGGAAATCTTTGATAGCAAAGTCATACGTGGAACGAGTTGTATAAATAACATAAATACAACTTCCAAAAATTTGACAGATGTGGTGGATAATAATGTGTCGAATTGGTGAACGTTAAATTGTGTAAAGTGATCACTTAAGTCAGCCGAATGATAGGTGGTAAACCCTATAAACACCCAAAGAATTCCATACCTATTTTCTCATATAAGTATCTTCGACTATAACATATCTTGATTAATGATGATCTCTCTGGGAACAAAATCTAGTATTGTGTTCGTGAAAAAATTGAACATACTCAAAATATTCTGAATATATTAAAAAAGAGTTAAATGTTCGCCCGGTGTGGACACACTTGTGTTCATGTTACAGATCAAAACGCATTCTTCGTCTTGTTTGCTGTAGACATCTTGCCAACCCTTTCGACACCGATGATAAATAATATCTCAGATGTTATTTATTTTCCTTATTAATATTTTTGGAACGAACCTAAGTAAAGGCTTTTCGAGATTAGCCACCCGCGGGGTCGCGCTATGAAGCGTTCCATTTTCAATCAAACGTTTTGAAAGGTTCTACCTAGTAAGAAGACGATGGGATTCAAATATAACACATAATTTTATTTTTGAAAATTTAAAAGCATTTTAAGATCCTTAAATCAAACTTTTATACAATAAATATAGTCATTAGAGATATGCTATATTTATAAATAATTTGCTATAATCATTTAGATTTCTCAGAGAAAATTAAATTTCAGGTACAAGAATTATGAATGTACATTAAAGAGTGGTGTAGATTTTATGAAAAACGATCAAATTGATTACTGTTATATTATTGATGGAATTAGCATTAACTTTGTAGAGATTATTCGTAAGATCTTCAAAATAGACGGAATAAAACTATGTTTATTCTACACGAGTTTAATTATATGTATATTATATATCACTATTATACAGTAGTAAGGTAAATACTTTCTTCTACTCTATCAATTATTTAACTTATATCAATTATAAAAATTAATTTGTTTCAATACAACTCAAATAAAATGATAAAAAAATCTATTTTCAATTTCTACAAGGTTTTACCATTTTATTCAACGTGTATTGATGCGAATGAATTTTTCATATTCGATATAAGCTAATGGAATGATAATTCAACTTTTTGCAGAAAGTCAGAAATATTGAAAAAAATGCGTATTTTGCTACTGCATATGCATAACTTTGATATTAGGTTGATTGAACATAATCGACTCATTATCAAGACAGGAAACCACCTGTAAAGTTTTTGCTACTGTATACCCTGCATAAAGGGACAATAGAGTAAATCAGGTCACAAAGTGATTTTACTGTCTTAAAATTGTCTGTATAAAAGTTCACACCACTTTTTTTATGGTTTCAACTCAATCTTGACGAAATTTGACCTCAAAAGTTGGATAAGGTGGAAAAATGTCTGTATTCATCTGGTGGTAACAAATATGACGGATGCCGACAGTTCGACGATGTCACTGGGATTGCTTAGCAACATGAATAAACAAAGAAAATGTAAAATTAATGTCCATAAGGGGTAAGTGAATATTAGAAAATAATTATTTATTATTTATTTCACTAAGTGGTTTTTCACTCTCCTATATTTTTTGCATTTATAACCCTTTTACAAGGACGCCTTCATTTGTCGAATTTTCAATAAATCATAAGATTTGTTGATATTTCACAAAATAATGAAATATTTTTATTACTCGTTCAGTTTGATGCCTAAATGCCAATTATAATAATTTCGTTGTTCGTCCATCTGTCTGACCGTCATAACCTTGTGTAACGTCCGCAATTTCTTTATGGTGTAAAAACTTTTTCTTTTTTAAATAAATAAATACTTATTCTTTACGAACCGACATGAAAAAATACCGTCATTTTTGACGAGTTACGGCTAGTTATGTTATAAATTATATAATTGTAGGGTATAAAAGCAAAGGGAGCAATATCCAAAAAAATAAAATAATGTTTCGAATGCAGTCCCCTAGGATTACTAATTTAAAATGTACTGAATTCTGAATTAAGTTTCTATCCCTTCCAATATCATGTGTTCTACAAATTTATAGGCTATTATTCCTATAAAATCTTAAATTCAGTACATTATAAATTAGTAATCCTCGATGAGTGCATTAATTTTTTTTTGTGTATTGCTGCCTTTGTTTTTATACCCCAAAATTATTATTTTTTAATTATTATTTTATTTATTCACGGGAAATTAACAGTACATATAAAATCAGATTACACATGATTATCATCTTACAAGTTTCCACAGAATTAACATGTTATGTATTAACATATAGCAACAATAACTTGAGTTATATTAAAAAAAAAACAAAAAAGTGAATGTTACGGACAAACTATAAGAGTAAAATTAAAGGTAAAAGGGGAATAAGGAATAGATAGGAAAGGACAAATCTACTAAGTAAAAAGGAGAAGAGATAATAATAAAAAGAAGTGCAAAAGATATATGTGTAGAATAAAGATATCTGATCTATACATCTGCATATATATATACTAGGTCTGGACAAAAGAAAAAATGTAAATTAAAGAAAGATACAACATAAAAATTACACATACGAAGTCTGTTTAAAAGAAAGAAGTTGGATTAAAGAAGAGGAAAAAAAAAGTTTATGACTGAGGTGGATATCCAAGAGTTTTAAATTATGCTAGAGATAAGGTATCTACGGGTGTCGTAAAGTGAAATGTCGCAAAGAAGGTTTTCAAAAACTCTAAAAATACTATTAACTATTCGTAAATACTAGTATTTGGATTCAATCAACGTGAATCGAGTCAGGAATTGCACTACCCATCCCGTCTGGGGTAATAACGTCGAGTTATCGGTGGACTAACGAAGGGAAAATCTACATTTCAAAATGAAGACTACAACACACACAAATTCTCTAGTTTGAAGACTACAAAGTTTACAGTACATTTGTAGTAAAAACTACATGAAGTGAAGTAATTGTAGTACTATGAAATTGTAGTACTAATGAAGTAAAGTAATGAAGTAATTGTATTATTAATGAAGTAAGTAATTGTAGTACTAGTGAACTAATTATATTTTCCCCCAAATAAAAAGTTTGGTGACTATTCGGTAAAATAATATTTGGCGACCTAAAACAAAAACAGATTTCTTCATTCAATCCCAAAATTTTTTCAAACCGTGGGGGGGGTGGGGGTTGTTTCGATTTCCAAAAATTTCTTCATTTATCTACATCGACTTCCCAAAAATTTCACATAAGAAATGTACTATTTGAATTATGTGCTCGTACTTTCGATAACTTTGAAGTGTGTGTTCGCTTTGAAATGAAGTGTACTATTTGAAGTACATACTTTCAATAACTTTAAGGTGTGTGTAGTTTGTAGTGTGCCCTACACTTCATAAGGTGTGTACACACAGATGCAATGTAGTACTACATTGTAGTAGTGAGCACAGAGTCACAGTATAGTAAAGCATATTTATTATACTGTGACAGAGTGGACCCATCACTACGGTGGACCCATTTGGCCAGGTACCGCCGCCACCCGGAGGTAATTCTTTTGTCTTCCGATTAAGGTCAGCTCGTGGCTATCTGGCCGTGCTGTCGGGTGCTGCTGCTGCCCGCTGCGTGTCCGGTGCCGAGGAGATGACTATCCGCCGCTGATCTGCACGCCAGCGCGCGCGGCTCGCTGTCGGAGAACAAAAGTGAATCTAGATTGCATGCCCGACGGTAATGATGATAGTCTAGGAGTCGGATCTGTGAAACGGAAGGTGTGAAGCGACGGAGTGCGAATTATAGATGAGATGGCGCGTCGAGGGTACATGCTACATCGCATTATCAGCTGCAGGGGTGGCTGAGTTCAAGAGGGGATGTTTTTACTTCCTTTCTTTTAACTCGTAGCGTCTGCTTGCTTGACGCAAAAACTTTGTATCGATTTTTAACCCTTTTCCCGTGATCCAATCAAGCTGAAACTTTGCAAGCAGACTCGTGGCGACGATCAAGAAGATCTACCAAATTTTCGTTAAAAAAATTGATAATTATAGTATAATTTTGGATTTTCAGAAATTTTAATGGTTTTTTCAAATTGGAATCATTACAAAAGTTTTATTACTAGCAACGGCGGCCCGATAACGTCGCGGAATATTTTCTAAATTTGAAATACTCCATCGGTATAGATAATAGGTACTTCACTACGAATTTCGAAAATCTAAATTGACTGACAAATGTTTTTAGAATTTAATCTTCAAAGCATGAAGTGTCTTATCAAAGCTCAAAACATCTGACATTTTAGAAATATATATGTAATTACGAAATTATATATATATATATATATCTATATATATATATATATATATTATAATAATATATATATATATGCTATATATATGATATATATATATATTTTATGAAATATATGTTATATGTTTTAATTCGTCTTTAATTGTTGTTATATTTTACAAAGAAAGGCAGTATAATAAAAACTAGGTTTTTATGGGTTAGTTTTTTAATTTGACTTCGATCAGCTACTCATTAAATTAAGAACAAAATAGTATTGCCACGGGATAACGTTTTAATTGAAATTGTATAAAAATGTTATTTACAAAAATTACTTTTTTGTCTACCGGTTTTGAGACGTAACCCGCCTTTTCGAAGAGAACAACCACTACACTAGCATGTAAATATCGCTACACACCACAACCATAGTATTATTTACATACCAACATCTTCACGTCTGTAGGGGATGTTGACAAATCTTTTGTTTTACCTGATAATACTTGACCTATTTCCTCTACTCAAATTCTTAATCCTTTTTGACAAGAAACTTAGTGCACGTTGGCCTTTAGTTAGAGTAACACGCATGTGAAGAGTATTTTGTAATGGTATTGGTGTGTAAATAATACTATGATTGTGGTGTGTGTGATATTTACATACATGTTGTCCTGACGAAGAGACGGGTTACGTCTCGAAACCGTAGACAAAAAAGTAATTTTAGTGGTTGTATACTAGCATAAAAAACATATTGTTAAAATGTCTGACCACAAAGGTAATGTTTTAAATATTAATAATAGAAATTATGTACTCGGTACCACTGAGTACATAATTGAAAAAACATTCCAAGGACTTTCTTTTATACTATGTATGATTTTACACATATTTTCATTAATATTTTCAACACTATTACACGCCGGTCCCTTACGTGAATAAGTCATTTTAATACTAAAAACTATAAAATACTCATGTCGTTTAGTGCTTTATTTATAAAAAAAAAATGACGTGGCACTTAATACCTATGTGATATGCATTCCCGTACAACTAGAAAATTATCTCTATTGCAGTGTTTAATGTATTGGCGAAGGCATATAGTACTAATCTGTATACTTATCTTAAAATATTTATTTTTGGCACCGAGTAAGTACTTCATTCGTTTCCAGAATTCGTATAATTATTTAGAATGTAACAGATTTACACAATTAAATAAATAATACATAAATATAATATTTACGAAGGGTCGGCCTCTCTTTATCTGGAGATGAACCGTTTCATTTTACACAAAATATCTCACATTTTTTCATCTGCTACTTAATGGACCATATTGGACGTTAAGGGTTCAATTAATAATATACTGCAACTATATTTCCTACGAATTGAATTTCGTCTTAGGAAGCAAAAACCCAGAACGCTAAAAAAGGTAGGATATCTTTTTGTTGGCACGTGTGCAAACCATTATTATCTTCGTCCGATGTCCTGACCGAAGGATATAAAATACGAGCTAAGAAGGATATCATTAATTTTTTGCTTGTCCACAACGGAACAATATGGTGTTATTATATTATATAGCACGTGTGGCGATAATTTTTTATTTGGAATAAAAAAAACCTGGTCAAATCATATCTATAAATATACCCAGGGGCATGCAGTGGGAACAAGAAGCATGACTTTTTCCTAAGCATATATTTTGAAAAGAAACCGAAATAAGAGATATATCTTGGAATATTCAAATCACAACAATTAATATTTTATTCAGATTTTAATTTTTCATAATATTCTGCCAGATAAATTTTTCATTTCGATATTTTTTTCCCAAATAAAAGTCATGCTTCTTGTTCCCAATGCACGCGCCTGAATATACCATCGCAATCTTAATTCTAAACGAATAGGTGGACAGTTTTTTTAAACATCTTCAATATATCTGCAAATATATCTGCGTGACTAGTTCTGAAATGATTAATATCTTAAATATTAATCCTATATATATATATATATATATATATATATATATACACTTTATTCACGCCGTTTCTATCGCACAGTTTTCGTTTTTATGGAGAATCGCAGCTGTCAACATCAACAACAACAAAAACTGACTGAGGTAGGAATGGTGTCGTAGATTATGTAGAGAATGTTCTTCTCAAATTCTTCTCGTATATTTTCTTGTGTTCTATTGATTTCCAGATTATTGTATGTGCAGTTCTTCTCGATTTTCGAACCTCGTGACAATATCAAACTAGTCTTACTTGCTCTCTCATCCAAATGTTTATTTTCTTTTCTCTTCGTTTGATACCCAATAGACCAACATATTTCAATGCATCTTACTCGAAATTTTTGACATATCTAGTATATTTATTTTGTTAATCGACACTCTAACGGGATTTTACAGTACAATAAAGTTACCTGGATTAAAAAAACAGATGTCTCTAGCAGAGACCATAGAAATATATAAATGATTTCTGATTTCGAACATATTAGGTCCTTACATATGAAATTGGCGTTTTGCCGTACTGGCAAATTTGATCTCAAATATCTTCTCTTTGGTTAGGAATTCCAAATCCAAATTTATACAGCTATTTACTCATGTATTTGTGTTTTGAAAATTATAATTCATTTATTTTTTCCTCAATTGTTTTTTTCTTTGCGTCACTCAGTTTACAAAATGAAAAACTTGAAATATCGCGTTATTTACGAGTACGAGTTCCACCGTGGCACCAGTGCTGCAGAAACGGCTCGAAGGATTAATGATGTGTATGGCGACGGTGCCGCAAAAGAAAACACAGTGCGTTTTTGGTTCCAACGTTTTCGTTCTGGAAATTTCGACCTGCAGACAAGCCCCGTGGACGGCCGGAGACCAAAGTTGATAATGAAGAATTGAAGGCTATTGTGGAAGCGGATCCATCGCAAACCACATCCGAGTTAGCTGCAGGCTGCGGTGTTAGTGATAAAACTGTTTTAATCCACTTGAAGCAAATTGGTAAGGTGAAAAAGCTTGAAAGGTGGGTACCTCACGAATTGAGTGAAGCAAATCAGCAAACGCGCGTTGACTGCTGCGTTGCATTACTCAACCGGCACAATAATGAAGGGATTTTAAATCGAATCATTACCTGTGATGAAAAGTGGATCCTGTACGATAATCAGAAGCGCTCATCGCAATGGCTGAACCCTGCTGAACCAGCCAAACCATGCCCCAAGCGAAAATTGACTCCAAAAAAGTTACTTGTGAGCGTTTGGTGGACTAGTGCTGGTGTCGTTCACTACAGCTTTCTTAAATCTGGCCAGACGATTACGGCAAATGTCTATTGTCAGCAACTGCAAACCATGATGGAAAAGCTAGCTGCTAAACAACCGAGGCTGGTTAATCGCTCTAGGCCACTACTGCTTCATGATAACGCTAGACCACACACTGCACAACAGACGGCTACCAAATTAGAGGAGCTTCAATTGGAATGTCTAAGACATCCACCGTACTATCCGGACCTTGCCCCAACAGATTACCATTTTTTTCGAAATTTGGATAACTTCTTGCAAAGGAAAAAATTCAATTCCGATGGGGCAGTCCAAACCGCCTTCAAAGATTTTATTGATTCCCGTCCGAATGGTTTTTTTAGTAAAGCGATCGATGAACTACCTATGAGATGGCAAAAGTGCATAGATAGCAATGGTACATACTTTGATTAAATAAATATATTATAAAAAAAAAATCGGCTTTATGTTCCTCCCATACTAAACGTCAATTTCATATGTAAGGACCTAATATATATAGAACTTACAAAAAAATGTATAATGTGTACATTCTTACGATGGAATTGGTGAACGCTGCATTGTGTAGAGTGATCACTTAAGCCAGCTCGTTTAGGTTGCAAGCTCTGAGCCATCGTATAAGAGACTTCCATACACTTTTCTCATATATAAGTCAGCTTTGTGAGAATTATAGAAATCTCACAGAGATTTCTATAATTTATCCTTAATTAATTAATCATCCCTCTGGGGACAAAATCCAGTAACTGTGTTCTTAGAACATAGAACATCTATAATGTTGAGGTTTCCACGAATATAGGAGAACTATTATCTATTATCTATTACCTATTACCAAACTTGCGAACTATTATCTATTACCAAACTTGCGAAATTAATTTCGCAAGTTTGGTAATAGATAATAGTTTGGTAATGGTAATAGTTGAGCTGTTTAGTCTCTTTATTCAATCTCTCTCTGTTCAAGCTCGCTCTATAAAATCACTTTTTTCTTGTATGTATTTTATTTATCCTTTACTTTTATCTCTATGTTTGCTGTGTTCACATTTAAGTGATGAAAATAATTTAAACTAATTGTATTATCTACTCGTATATCATGTTATGTGTTTTTTATTGTTTCGGAATCATTAAAAAAAAGTACTTTCATATAAAATATATTGTTTAAAAAATATATAATATCACTTAAAACTACTCAGAATCCACTTAAACGATGTATATATATTGTTCGGTGTTGGTTACATACAGTAATCGATCAAATTAACGAAAACGCATTTTGGTAAACGCCTAATTGCCGCTTTGTGAGATAAATTACAAGAATCGCATCGCGGGCTTTTATACGAACACTTTTTGCTGCGCCGCCAAGGCCGCTGGCGCTTTAAAAAATGGCAATTGTGAACCTGTCATATAGCACGGGTCTTTTATTTAGTTTCTTAAACGCTTAATTGCACACCGAGGCCCCCTTTCATCCGCGGCCCCAATTAATTGGACGAGCCGAATGTGTCCGATTCCGCCACAGAGGGGCGAATCCTAAATCGGCCAAAAATAAAGAATGCCTCTAAAGACATCCATTCCAGGGCGCGCCCCGAGGGATGATTTCGGGGAGCATTAATTCTCGTAATTATTTGCGGTCGATTCCCCGTTTTAAAGTCCGGGAATCTATGATGAATGCCTTTTTGGATTTACGATTGAGGTCCAGACTGCAAATTGCGGGGCGCGTCGGTAGCGATCCGGCCGTTTCGGATCTTTACCGGAATGTGGAATTTCTGGAGCGTCGCTCCCAGCATCAAATAAATACCCCGGCCGTGGGCAATGTTGTTATTAAACTACTTAAATGTGCGGCCGCAGGTATTTTATATAATATGTGGGTTGCCTATTTGGAAAATCGGTCGGCGTTTGTGCCTTCTGGTTGTAAAATGCTTTGAGCTTTCGTTATCAATGTTGTCTATGTTGAAAAGCGATTTTATACGTCAATAGGCATAATTTTTAATGGTAAAATAATTGATGTTGCAGTATGCTGATTATGATATGTAGACATTTTAATTTATTTTTTATTTAATACTTGTAATACATGGTAAATAACAAAATATTATATAATCACTTTACTTTGACATTTTTATATTGTTTGATTTGTTATTCACGTTGACCTCGTCAGTAAAGAGAACTCTTGTGTCTGACGAAGGAGATTCAGTTGTTATATTGTAAATAAGACTAGCCTGTGAATTATTTATGATTGTAATAAAGATAGTGAGATAATATATAATAGATTTCTTAAAAATGAATTCTATGATTTTTAAACGGTTTATGGATTTATGCTTGATTTTAAAAATGTTTTAATTTTTTTGTTTTTCTTTTCTGAATTCTTATTGATATGGCATATTACGATGAGGAGATTATTCTAGTAGCTGTTGGCCTTGTAAATATAATGGTTCTGCATTTATGTTCTTTTAAATTTAGATGCGATAGTTAAGTTTCCATTTTAATTTTTTATTTATTTATTAAGAATCCAAATTTACATACATATGCATAGGTATTTATATTTTTAACTTGAATATAATTTTTGGAATCGCCACTCAACTAGCCCCTGGGCACGTTCGTGAGTGTCGGTGTAGTTTTGTAGCTGTGTAACAGTTATTTTAAATTATATTTCAGACATAAAAAGCATCATAACAGATAAAAACATAAAATAAACATTAAAAAATAAAAATGAGAAGAGAAAAATAAAATAAAAAAATGGATAAGTAGACACAATAAACAAAATCCACACGATATTATTAATATATATGTTTAGCTGGGAATTTGTATTTAACAATTTTGTAGATATAGAACAGATATATCTCTTTACATACATATATAT